>SZWC01006582.1:90286-109850 GCA_023375785.1 Penium margaritaceum
ACAGATTGAGAAGATGCATAGAAGCTTCCTAGCCACACTCCCGTTGACCAAGCGTCAGTGCCTAATCAGATGGTGACGACAGTCACAAGTCGTGCACGTAACGGCAAGGGTTTGGCTACTGGTCACAAGGCAAAGTGTCTGAATGCTTCATAAGCATTTGCAGAGAGAGATAACAAATGATAGGTCCATGGCATAAATACCTGCCGCGGCACATAGCGGGTGTCGCACGCGGCGGTCCAAGAGCTGTCCTAAAACCGGCCCAAAACCACTGTTTTGGCCGTAATTCTGCGCACACATGTTAGAATGCTGCGCTGTCTGAACCTAGACGTGCAGAATCTCAAGCCGGATGCTACGACTGGTCACACGCACAAGTCCAGCATCAATCTGTGGAAGGACAATGCAAAACATGCAAATTGGCCTCAAGAGCCTGTCCACCGTGGAAACTCTAGCGTCTACAGAAAAACTGCAAAGTACCCCTGTAAGCACCCGGGACGTCATGGCAGCAGCCCGTTGGCTGCTGGCGGGTGAATCCACCAACCATCAGTGCTCCGGCGCCAGCTGGGTCCGCATTAGGGATCTGCATGAGCATGGACACGGCCGAGTGGTCACAGTAAGCTGTACAAACGGACAGAAACAGCTCACATCACAATACTCCCCCATGACCCGATGGTACGCATGTCCATACGCGTGCAGAACTGACACATGTACACAACTACATGTACAACAGTCCATGCTCACACACCCCACTCTCAGCCACTCTCAGGCAAGGGGCGTACCCTGACAGAACGAATGACCGCCATGAACTTTCCACGCGCAAGCGCCTTGGTCAAGAAGTCAGCCCACTGCATGTCCCTACCGACCCAAATGACAGAGATTACCTGTCGCTCCACAAGATCACGCACAAAGTGATGCTCAACAGCAATGTGCTTCGTGCGTGCATGAAGTACACCAAAGTTGTCTGCAATGGCAAGAGCACTCTGGTTGTCAAAGCGTAGAACAATGCAGGGCACAGACTGACACAACTCACGAAACAAACGCTGCAGCCACACCGCCTCAGCAGCCCCAACCCCCAGAGCAACATACTCAGCCTCTTATGAGCTACGTGCAATACAACCGTGCTTGCCACTGTGCCACGACACAGCGGTGCAACCAATCAAAAAAACCTAGCCTATCCGGCTGCGCCTATCAGGACTCCACGCCCAGTCGCTGTCTGTATAGCCGTCGACTACTACCGAACACTGCCGTCGAAAGCAAAGTCCGAGTACGATGTGGAGACCACGTACCGCACCACTCGTACATCAGCATGAAGGGCTCTCACCCGAGGACACTGTGAAAATTGTGCAAGGAGGTTGACGGCAAAGGTAATGTCGGGTCGTGTGTTACTGGCCAAGTACATCAAGGAGCCGATCAAGCGCAAGTACAGGGTCACGTCCACTGTCTCCCCCAGGTCTGCGGGATCATCCACCTTCAGAGCATCCTGCCCGTCAGGTGTGATGGGGGTGGAGGTTGTAGGAACTGCACCCAAGAGGTCAACAAACCGCTCCCCCACAACATGGGCGTAACGTGCCTGGTGTAACAAGAGTGTCCGTCGCTGGCGATCACGCACGATCTCCATCCCAAGAAACACAGCTGTAGGAGCAAGGTCCTTCATCCTCTAGGCAGCCTGGAGAACTGCCTTGGCCTCCTTCACGGCCTCCATAGAAGGAGACGCAATCAGGAGGTCGTCCACATAGACCAGGATGGCAGTGAAGCTGTCAGTTGTCCGTCAGAGAAAGAAGGACGGGTCAGCGTCACTCTGTACGTAACCGGCACGTGTCAGTGTACAAGTGATCTCCAAGTTCCAGCACCTGGGTGACTGTTTCAGGCCGTACAAGGCCTTGCGCAAGCGCCTGACCTTATCACCGACCTCGAACCCAGGTGGCTGCAACATGTAGATCTCCTCCTCTAAGGTGCCATGGAGGAACGCCTTGTTCACGTCCATCTAGTGCAGGTCCCATTCGTGGTGAGAAACAACCCTGAACAAAGCGTGAACCGTGGTCATGCGGCCAACCAGTGCAAAGGTGTCAGTGAAATCCACTCTCTCAACCGCGAGAACCCCTTGGCCATCATGCAAGCCTTGCAACCATCCAATGTGCCATCAGGCTTCACCTTCTTGCCAAAGACCCACTTGGCTTGAACAGCCCTCCGCCCAGGCGGGAGGTCAACAAGCTCATAGACACCGTGCTCACGGATGGCTCTCAGCTCATCCTCACAAGCAGCACGTCACAGGTCTGTATCGTGAGCTGAGAGTGTCTCCTTCAACGCACCTGAATCAGGCATCATCGAGGGAGCCCTCCGGGTGGCTAAGACACACGCCTCAGGACTCGGTCTGACCGTGATAAGGTCGGCTGCGGCGTCGCAAGCGACCAAGAACTCTCAAGAGACCAACTTGTGGTCGACATGACATGCTACGTGAATCTCGGTGTAGTCTGCCTGGACACTTAGGCCCAGGGCCTTCGTGCCGGGCTTGCCACTCTAAACACTACAAGTTGGTCATCTGCGCACAGTTTCAGCAGTCCGCTGAGCTCTACAGGGAAATGGTCACAGGCAACCGCCAGGCTCACGGGAGTACCTCGACGCAACGCTCAGCCGAGGCTGCGGGGAAGGCTGCTGTGCCAGAGTCGTAGGGAGCATGGGTGGACGCATTGGAGTGGGCGTGACGGAGGGGACTGATACTGGTAAGGGGTCAGGTGTACCAGAGGGGACCGGCACTGGCACCAATACGGGATCGGGTGTGCCAGAAGGGTCTGACACCGACACAGGGTCAGGTGTGCCAGAGGGAAGTGACGCTCGTACGGGATCAACTATGTCAGAGGGAACTGGAGCCCGCACGAGATCCGGTGTGGAACAAGGAAGTGGCACAGGATCGGGTGTGTCGGACGGTACGAATGAGGCTATTGGACCCACAGCCACGATGGCCGGATCGTCAGCAGCCGGAGACCGGTCAGCAGGTGAGGAAGGCCAGCTGGACCCATCTGCAGGACTAGTCTCCCCCATCCGCCGGGAAGCCACACATGTAGGAATGTGGTCGGCGGCCAGCGATAGAATGTTGGACAAGTTGCGGTAGGTGACAGTCTCAACGAAGAAAGCATCTTGGGACTCGACAATGTGATGGCGAACAGGGTCCCAAAACCGCCAGGCCTTCGACCAAGGGGAGATGCCGAGTCAGGCACACATGCGTCCCCAAGGTGAGACCTAAGAACCCTGCTAGTCCTGGGTGTACCAGACACAAGTGAGAGACCCCCAAACGCGAGCGAGACAGAGATTAGCACGATGGCCAAACCACAGCACATACGGCGTGACATGGACTGGAAGCGGACCATGCGGCAAGCGGTTCCAGACCCACGTCATGTAGGTGAAGCCCTCAAAGGCAAAGGACTCCGGTAGACCGCACTCAGACCGCATAGCGCGAACCGCATCCTCCATGGTGCGGTTCCAATGCTCAGACGGTTCGTTCTGCTGTGGTGTAGCAGGGGCGGAGAGCTACTGAAAGATACCGTACTCGGCAAAGTAGGCATCCAACTCGCCCAAGAACTCGCCACCACAATCTGAACGGAATGTGTGCAGAGTGTGACGAGACTGACGCTCATCCATCACAAGCCACAGGCGGACTGCCAATGCAGCATCGCTCTTGTGGCGCAGGCTATAGACCCACCGCATCCGCGTGAAGTCATCAGTCAGGGTGAGAACGTATCGACCCCGATCAGAGAGGGACTCGACTTGGAGAGGGCCAAGAAGGTCCGAGTGAACCAACTCAAGTGGGCGCAGTGCCCGGGAGGAGGAGTCAGGGTAAGAGCAGCTATGCATCTTACCCTGGGCACAAAAAAGGCAGTCGGTCTTGGGCGGCTTCTCAAAAGAAGCTGCGTCAAGACCGAGGGCTGGCTGAGTACGGATGAGCTTCGACACAGTGTCCGAGCTCACATGGCAGAGGCGACGGTGTAACAAGCGCTGATGTTTCGAGGAGAGAACACCAGTGACAAACACTTGCGCAGAAGAGGGAGGGGAAGGAGAAGCAGATGGAGTGCGATGAGACACACGGTACAGGTCATCAACAACAGAGGCACGAAGCACAACGGCACGTGTGTCAAGAGCAGTCACTGTGACAGAGTCAGCACAGTGCTTAGCAGTGAGGCCCATCCTGGTGCATGCACGAACAGAGAGCAGGCTGGGCTCAAGAGCAGGGACAAAGAGCACATCAGAAATGTACAAGGGGCCAAACGGACCATCGAATCGTACAACCCCAACTCCCTGTACAGGCAACGACTGACCAGACCTTGTGCGAACAGACCGAACAAACGCAACGGGACCCAACACAACAAAGTCACTGCGATGACAGGTCATGTGATGAGTGGCCCCAGAGTCAATAATCCAGGTGCCACTCGGCTCACGACCAGTCGTCGACACTGAGCAACGAGCCAAAGAACACTCTGCCGCTGCTAGGCGCTCAGCAGAGGACTCGGAACAACGACGGACAACACGAATCTGTGACTCGACAAGCCAGTCGCTACTGTCAGGACAATCCTCATCGCAAGCCACCATAGCTCCACCACAACCATCATCATGAGCAACAGACGCAATAAGACAAGCTGTGTCGGGACCACTTGGCTGTGACAACACACTCGCACCTCTCTCTATACAAAGCGCCAGCAGCTGACAAAGCTCTGTGATTGTGCCATCCCGAGGGTCCACCTCACTGTTGTCGCCTGATGAAACGGGTGCGTCTGCGGCACTCGTGGTCGCGACGCACCCAGTCAGTGTGTCGCTCGAGGAAGTCCGCTGTACGTGCACCGCCTGGAGGCCGCGCATGATCCGAGTCCAGTGAAGTGGCTGCTCACACTCTGTATAGCGGTGAGCGCCTCCACAGTTGTAGCACAGGAAGAACGTCCACTACCACTACTCGCCGACTGCTGCTGCTGCTGCTGCCACTGTCCTTTCGGCGTCGCTTCTTCCCCTTCTTTCCCTGTGCGGCCGCTGCAACGCCCTGAGTCTGGCCGCTTGGAGTAGAGGAGGAGGAGGAGGAGGTGGTCGAGGAGGGATTGCTGAGCAGGGACAGAGGCGTAGGAGGCGTCGCAGTCACTGCTGCAACCAGTGGACTCTGCTAATGAGCGATGGCAGCCTCATGAGCCGATGTGGCCTGGATGAAGTAGTGATGGGCCCAAGGAAGCAGCTATTGCGACTCTGACAGCTCAGAGAGAGCCACACAATCGAAGCCCGTAAAGAGCTTCATGTGGTCAAAACGCGCTCCCATCATGATGGTGTCGAGCGCCAACAACTACGTCCCGCCAGTGGTCCCAAGGTGCGTGAAAAGGCGCATCGCGCGCCTCGAGAAGTTAGCTACGGGCTCTTTTGGGGCCCTGGCGGAGGGAGTGAAACTCATGTAGTCGGGCTGCCCTCGTGGCATGGGTCTCCGCAACGAGAACTGGCAGGGCCAGCTCCCAGCCCTGACGCGAATCTGCTCCAATCCCGGTCCCGGTCTGACCGAGGAAAGGACGGAAGTCAATCACAGTCTCCCGTGGCATTGCGTAGAGGAGATCCCGCATCGCTCTCGCTGATGTCTGGGCCTGGTGAGCATCGTGGGTCTGGTAGTGGTTATGGTAGTACGACCAGACACACTCAGAATCGGCCGACACCTAAAACAGGATCTCCCAACAATCGAAGCCCTCCTCACTATCATAACGGGGTGGAGGTGTCCCAAAGTCCTTCGGTTGCCGCTCCGTGGGGAGGGCGGCCTCAGGCTCAGGAGATGGTGGGCGGGGTATGGGGAGCCCACCAGTGAGGGAAACACCACCAAAGGTGAACGCTGCTGAACGACGTGTCTGATCTTGACGGCGAGAAGGTGGTGGAGTGGGAGGCTGTGATCCCAGACGTAACTCACGGATGCGCTCCTCAAGCACACGAATCTCATGCTNTCACTATCGTAACGGGGTGGAGGTGTCTCAAAGTCCTTCGGTTGCCGCTCCGTGGGGAGGGCGGCCTCAGGCTCAGGAGATGGTGGGCGGGGTATGGGGAGCCCACCAGTGAGGGAAACACCACCAAAGGTGAACGCTGCTGAACGACGTGTCTGATCTTGACGGCGAGAAGGTGGTGGAGTGGGAGGCTGTGATCCCAGACGTAACTCACGGATGCGCTCCTCAAGCACACGAATCCAGGTGCTCGCGTGAGTCATCCTCAATCCCCTCGTCCCAGGTGTCCACCTGTGATGATCGACGCTGATACCGCTACACTGTGTAGGGTGTAGACTGCTGAGCGGATGGTGCAGCTCAAGTAGACTCTCCAGGTGGTTGTTGTGAAGCCATCGAACGACCCCGCAGTAACACCGTGATCTCCTGCAACGCGTCGGACTGCCTCTGCTACTGCTGGCGCATCACGTCCTGTGACCGAAGAAGCTCATCGATCATGCGGGATTGCGACCACGGGCTCACAATGCCCAAAGGGGAGGAAGAGGGATCAGCGGGTCCATTGTCCTTGTCATGGACCGGCGCCATCGCGGTGCTCAGTATGGGGCCGAGCGTTGAAAATGCTCCAAACAATACAGTTTCTCGAAGATTTGAGACGCTGGCAATGTTTGACTGTCCGGCCAAAATTTGGCTAAGTATGGTGCTGACGGCCAGAAATTCGGCTAAGTGCTGAAATTAAAAAACTTCAGCACTAAAAATTCAAGGTTGTCCAAATCAAGCGAAATTTGGACCACAGAGGCTCCTGAATGTGCTGAACATGGTGGTGAAATGTTCGGTCGCAAAAAGTTGGAAAAAGTGGCAAAACGTCACTTTTCCCTGTTCTGCCCGAATTTCAGCAGAAAACAAATCTGCATTGCACTTCAGTCTTTGCTGGTGGAGAAAGAGCACAAAACTGAGCGTGAATAGTAGCTCTGGAGAGCTTGAGAGAAGAGCTTTTCAACACACCCTCAAACGCTGAAAACGACGTTCGTTTGAAGCCAGAGCAAGCTCGTGCCGATGGGGAGGTGGTGGCTGACGCGATTTTTGTCTGCGGCTCCTCCACATCCGTGCGGCTTCTAGGAAGTTGCACGGACAGGGGCATCGGTGGCACACGCTGCTGTTGTTGCTGCTGCTGCTGCTGCCGTCGAGCTTGACGGCAACGGCCTCAAGCCACTTTGGCGGCTACTGTTGCTCATGTTTCTGATGCCGCCGCCGATGTTGCTACATCTACTGCTGCTGTGGTCAAAACTGCCAGCAATGTTGTTGCGCTGCTGGACAGCTGCTATGGCGCTGCTGCACTGGCGTGCTGCTACACTGCTGCACCCCTCCTGCATGAATCCTCCATCACGCAGGTGTTGCGGCCTACGCCTTGCAAGGGCGCAAGTTGGTTGGTCCTGCCAGGACCTGTCGCTGCTGCTATGTGCTGTTGTTGCTGCTGCTGCTCATTGCTACAACGATTGCTGCATCTCTGCTGTGCAGCACAACAAGCTCTGGCTTGTTGCTCTGATACCATAAGAAGATGCATAGAAGCTTCCTAGCCACACTCCCATTGACCAAGCGTCAGTGCCTAATCAGACGGTGACGACAGTCACAAGTCGTGCACGTAACGGCAAGGGTTTGGCTAGGGGACACAAGGCAAAGTGTCTGAATTCTTCATGAGCATTTGCCGAGAGAGATAACAAATGACAGGACCATGGCATTAATACTTGCCGCGGCGCACAGCGGGTGTCGCACGCGGCGGTCCAAAAGCTGTCCTAAAACCAGCCCAAAACCACTGTTTTGGCCGTAACTCTGCGCACACATGTTAGAATGCTGCGCCGTCTGAACCTAGACGTGCAAAATCTCAAGCCGGACGCTACGACTGGTCACACAAACATGTCCGGCATCAATTTGTGGAAGGACACTGCAAAACATGCAAATTGGCCTCAAGAGCCTGTCCACCGAGAAAACTCTAGCGTCTGCAGAAAAATTGCAGAGTACCCCTACAAGCACTGGGGACGTCATGGCAGACGCCCGCTGGCTGCTGGCGGGTGAATCCACCAACCATCAGTGCTTTGGCGCCAGCTGGGTCCGCATCAGGGATCTGCACGAGCATGGACACGGCCGAGTGGTCACAGTAAGCTGTACAAATGGACAAAAACAGCTCACATCACAACACTCCCCCATGACCCGATGGTACGCATGTCCATACGCGTGCAGAACTGACACATGTGCACAACTACATGTACAACAGTCCATGCTCACACACTCCACTCTCAGCCACTCTCAGGCAAGGGACGTAGCCCGACAGAACAAATGACCACCATGAACTTTCCACGCGCAAGCTCCTTGGTCAAGAAGTCAGCCCGCTGCATGTCCGTGCCGACCCAGATGAGAGAGATCACCTGTCTCTCCACAAGATCACGCACAAAGTGATGCTCAACAGCAATGTGCTTCGTGCGTGCATGAAATACACCAGAGTTGTCTGCGATGGCAAGAGCACTCTGGTTGTCACAGCACAGAACAATGCAGGGCACAGACTGAAGCAACTCACGAAACAGACGCTGCAGCCACACCGCCTCAGCAGCCCCAGCCCCCAGAGCAACATACTCAGCCTCTTATGAGCTACGTGTAATACAACCGTGCTTGCCACTGTGCCACGACACAGCAGTGCCACCAAGCAGAAAAACGTAGCCTGTCCGGCTGCGCCCATCAGGACTCCACGCCTAGTCGCTGCCAATGTAGCCGTCGACTACTACCGAACACTGCCGTCGAAAGCAGAGTCTGAGGTACGATGTGGAGACCACGTACCACACCACTCGCACATCAACATGAAGGGCTCTCACCCAAGGACACCGTGAAAACTGTGCAAGGAGGTTGACGGCAAAGGTAATGTCGGATCGTGTGGTAGTGGACAAGTGCATCAAGGAGCCGATCAGGCGCAAGTATAGGGTCACGTCCACTGTCTCCCCCAGGTCTGCGGGATCATCCACCTTCAGAGCATCCTGCCCGTCAGGTGTGATGGGGGTGGAGGTTGTAGGAACTGCACCCAAGAGGTCAACAAACCGCTCTCCCACAACATGGGCGTAACGTGCCTGGTGTAACAATAGTGTTCGTCGCTGGCGATCACGCACGATCTCCATCCCGAGAACCACAGCTGCAGGATCAAGGTCCTTCATCTTGTAGGCAGCCTAGAGAACTGCCTTGGCCTCCTTCACGGCCTCCATAGAAGGAGACACAATCAAGAGGTCATCCACGTACACCAGGATGGCAGTGAAGTTGTCAGCTGTCCGTCTCAGAAAGAGGGACGGCTCAACATCACTCTGTACGTAACTGGCACGTGTGAGTGTACAAGTGATCTCCAAGTTCTAGCACCTGGGTGCATTTAGTCCCAATCACCCCAAATTCATGCACTACTATATTTGTGTACACCATACCTTTTTCTGTACACGTAGATTCCAAGTTCCTTCCTTGTACTCACCCATACATTAGGGCAACTTTCATAGAATGTTCCTAGTTGGACTAGAGGACAAACTCACATAATAAAGAATCTTCCTTGTAACTTCTACATGAACTTACACGTTAAGAGCTTTTCAAAGAATTCTGGTTGTGTACATGGTTTCGTGTTACTTCTATGAAACTTCTCCTCCTCGTACACAAGTGTACATTTGTATTTCATTGTCATATTAACTTCTATACACACCCTCTATACACTCCTCTCAAGTGTCGTTACGCTGTAATAATACATTTTCGTACACGATAATCTATCACTTCTATGAAGTTTCTCCTCCTTGTTCACAAGTGTACTTTTACATGGTGCCATCACAAAAAAGTCTGTTCACTCCCTCATACGATCTCCTCATACACTTGCCACTTGGGAGGGGAGGGGAGGGGGAGAGGGTGGAGTCGGAGGAGGGGGGTCCAAATGACAGAAGTGTATGAGACAAGTGCATGAAGGAGTGTATCACTTAACAAGTGTCGTTACGCTGTAATAATACATTTGCGTACACAATAATCTATCACTTCTATGAAGTTTCTCCTCCTTGTTCACAAGTGTATTTTTGTATGGCGCCACCATACAAAATTCTGTTCACTCCCTCATACAATCCCCTCATACACTTGCCACTTGGGAGGGGGGGGGAGGGGGAGAGGGTGGAGTCGGAGGAGGGGGGTCCAAATGACAGAAGTGTATGAGACAAGTGCATGAAGGCGTGTATCACTTAACAAGTGTCGTTCCGCTGTAATAATACATTTGCGTACACAATAATCTATCACTTCTATGAAGTTTCTCCTCCTTGTACACAAGTGTACGTTTGTATGGCGCCATCATACAAAAATCTGTTCACTCCTTCATACAATCCCCTCATACACTTGCCACTGGGAAGGGGGGGAGGGGGAGAGGGTGGAGGCGGAGGAGGGGGGTCCAAATGACAAAAGTGTAGGAGACAAGTGTATGAAGGAGTGTATCATTTAACAAGTGTCGTTACGTTGTAATAATACATTTGTGTACACGATTATCTATCACGTCTATGGGGTTTCTCCTCATACATGATCCCATATAACTTCCATGAAAGTTCTCCTCCTTGTACACAAGTGTACGTTTGTATGGCGCCATCATACAAAAATCTGTTCACTCCTTCATACAATCCCCTCATACACTTGCCACTGGGAAGGGGGGGAGGGGGAGAGGGTGGAGGCGGAGGAGGGGGGTCCAAATGACAAAAGTGTAGGAGACAAGTGTATGAAGGAGTGTATCATTTAACAAGTGTCGTTACGTTGTAATAATACATTTGTGTACACGATTATCTATCACGTCTATGGGGTTTCTCCTCATACATGATCCCATATAACTTCCATGAAAGTTCTCCTCCTTGTACACAAGTGTACGTTTGTATGGCGCCATCATACAAAAATCTGTTCACTCCCTCATACACTCCCCTCATACACTTTCCACTTGACGGGGGAGTAAGGCAGGGAGAGATCCAAAAGACAATAGTGTATGAGGTAAGTGTATGAAGGAGTGTATCACCAAACAAGTGACGTTACATTGAAACAATACATTTGTGTACATGATTACCTACCGCTTCTGTGAAGCTTCTCCTCCTTATACACAAGTGTGGGTTTGTATGTTACCGTCATATAATCTTTTGATCACCCCCTCATACACTCCCCTCATACACTTTCCACTTGACCGGGGAGAGGAGGGAGGAGGGGAGTCGAAGGAGGGTGGTCCAAACAACAACAGTATGTGAGACAAGTGTATGACAGAGTCTTTCACTTAACAAGTGACGTTACGTTAGGTTGATACATTTGTGTACATGATAACCTATCACTTGAAGTTTCTAGCACTTGCACACAAGTGTACTTTTGTACGTCACTGTCATACCACATTTTGTTCACCCCCTTCAACAATCCCCTCATACACTTTGCCCTTGATGGAGGGGGGAGCGGGGGGTCCAAAGAGTTAAAGTATATGATTGAAGTGTATGATGGAAGTGTATGAAGGAGTGTATCAATTAATCAGTGACGTTACATTGAAACAATCCATTTGTGTACATGGTCTCATATAACTTCTATGAAGTTTCTCCTCCTTGTACACAAGTGTACTATTGTTTATTACTATCATACAATGTTCCATTCACTCCTTCATACACTCCCCTCATACACTTTCCACTTGACAGGGGGGGGGATGTGGGGGGTTCAAAATGCATAAGTCTTTGAGGTGATTGTATAACGGATTGTATCACCAAACAAGTGATTTTACAATGAAACAATACATTTGTTTTTCACTCAGGAAATTAAACAAAACATGGATAGACAGTGCCACCACTATGTGCCTCTCACACATCCTAGAAACTTCCAAACACATAGTCACATACATTGTACACAGGTCCTCTAGTGTATGAAAGTGGTCTGATTAACTCTAACTCCCTGGATGACTGTTTCAGACCGTACAAGGCCTTGCGCAAGCGCCTGACCTTGTCACCGACCTTGAACCCAAGTGGCTGGACCATTTAGATCTCCTCCTCTAAGGTGCCATGGAGGAACGCATTGTTCACGTCCATCTGGTGCAGCTCCCATTCGTGGTCAGCAACAACCCTGAAAAGAGCGCAAACCATGGTCATGCGGCCAACCGGTGCAAAGGTGTCAGTGAAGTCCACTCCCTCAACCGCGAGAACCCCTTGGCCGTCATGCGTGCCTTGCAACGATCCAATGTGCCATCAGGCTTCACCTTCTTGCCAAAGACCCACTTGGCCTGTACAGCACTCCGCCCAGGCGGGAGGTCGACAAGCTCATAGACACCGTGCTCACGGATGGCTCTCAGCTCATCCTCACAAGCAGCATGTCACAGGTCTGCATCGTGAGCTGAGAGTGCCTCCTTCAACGCGCCTGGATCAGGCATCGTCGAGGGAGCGCTCCGGGTGGCTAAGATTCACGCCTCTAGACTCGGTCTGACCGTGATAAGGTCAGCTGCGGCGTCACAAGCAACCAAGAACTCTCGAGAGACCAACTTGTGGCCGACATGACATGCTTGGTGAATCTCAGTGTAGTCTGCCTGGACACTTAGGTCCACGGCCTTCGTGCCGGGCTTGCCACTCTAAACACTACGAGTTGGTCCTCTGGGCATAGTTTTAGCACTCTGCTGAGCTCTACAGGGCAATGGTCACAGGCGACCGCGAAGCTCGTGGGAGTACCTCGACGCAATGCTTGGCCGAGGCTGCGGGGAAGGCTGTTGTGCCAGAGTCGTAGGAAGCATGGGTGGACGCACGAGAGTGGGTATGACGGAGGGGACTAATATTGGTAAGGGGTCAGGTGTACCAGAGGGGACCGGCACTCACACCAGTACGGGATATGGTGTGCCGGAAGGGTCTGACAACGACATAGGATCAGGTGTGCCAGAGGGAACTGACGCTCGTAAGGGATCAGGTGTGTCAGAGGGAACTGGAGCCTGCACCGGATCCGGTGTGGAACAAGAAAGTGGCACAGGATCGGATGTGTCGGACGGTACATATGAGGCTACTGGACCCACAGCCACGATGGCCGGATTGTCAGCAGCCAGAGACCGGTCAGCAGGTGAGGAAGCCAGGCCGGACCCATCCGCACGACTAGTCTCCTCCATCCGCCCGGAAGCCACACATGTAGGAATGTGGTCGGCGGCCAGCCATAGAATGCTGGACAAGTCGTGGTAGGTGAGAGTCTCAAAGAAGAGAGCATCTCGAGACTCGACAATGTGATGGCGAGCAGGGTCCCAAAACCGCCATGCCTTTGACCAAGGGGAGATGCAGAGTAAGGCACACATGCGTTCCCGAGGTGAGACCTTAGAACCCTGCTGGTCCTCGGTGTACCAGACACAAGCGAGAGACCCCCAAAGGCGAGCGAGACGGAGATTAGCACGATGGCCAAACCACAGCTCATACGGCGTGACATGGACTGGAAGTGGACCATGCGGCAAGTGGTTCCAGACCCACGTCATGTCGGTGAAGCCCTCAAAGGCAAAGGACTCCAATAGACCGCACTCAGACCGCATAGCGCGAACCGCATCCTCCATGGTGCGGTTCCAACGCTCGGACATACCGTTCTTCTGTGGTGTAGCAAGGGCGAATAGCTCGTGAAAGATACCGTGCTCCGCAAAGTAGGCATCCATCTCGCCCAAGAACTCGCCACCACAATCTAAACGGAATGTGTGCAGAGTGTGACGAGACTGACGCTCAGCCATCACAAGCCACTGGCGGACTGCCAATGCGGCATCGCTCTTGTGGCGCAGGCTATAGACCCACCGCATTCGCGTGAAGTCATCAGTCACGGTGAGAACGTATCGACCCCGATCAGAGAGGGACTCGACAAGGAGAGGACTGAGAAGGTCCGAGTGAACCAACTCAAGCGGGCGCAGTGCCCGGGAGGAGGAGTCAGGGTAAGAGCAGCTATGCATCTTACCCTGGGCACAAAAAAGACAGTCGGTCTTGGGCGGCTTCTTAAAAGAAACCGCGTCAAGACCGAGGGCTGGCTGAGTACGAATGAGCTTCGACACACTGTCCGAGCTCACATGGCAGAGGCGACGGTGTAACAAGCGCTGATGTTCCGAGGAGAGAACACCAGTGAAAAACACTTGCGCACAAGAGGGAGGGGAAGGAGAAGCAGAGGGAGTGCAATGCGACACACGATACATTTCATCAACAACAGAGGCACGAAACACAACGGCACGTGTGTCAAGAGCAGTCACTGTGGCAGAGTCAGCAGAGTGCTCAACAGTGAGGCCCATCCTGGTGCATACACGAACAGAGAGCAGGCTGAGCTCAAGACCAAGGACAAAGAGCACATCAGAAATGTACAAGGGGCCAGACGGACCATCGAATCACACAACCCCAACTCTCTGTACAGACAACGACTGACCAGACCTTGTGCGAACACACGGAACAGACGCAACAGAACCCAACACAACGAAGTCACTACGACGACAGGTCATGTGATGAGTGGCCCCAGAGTCAATAATCCAGGTGCCACTCGGCTCACGACCAGTCGTCCACACTGAGCAACGTGCCACGGAACACTCTGCCTTTGCTAGGCGCTCAGCAGAGGACTCGGAACAACGACGGACAACACGAATCTATGACTCGGCAAGCCAGTCGATACTATCACGACAATCCTCATCACAAGCCACCATAGCTCCACCACAACCATCATGATGAGCAACAGATGCAGTAAGACGAGCTGTGTTGGGACCACTTGGCTGTGACAACACACTCGCACCTCTCTAAGTACGAAGCGCCAGCAGCTGACAAAGCTCTGCGATCGTGCGATCCTAAGGGTCCACCTCACTGCTGTCGCCTGATGAAACGGGTGCGTCTGCAGCACTCGTGGTCGCNAATCTATGACTCGGCAAGCCAGTCGATACTATCACGACAATCCTCATCACAAGCCACCATAGCTCCACCACAACCATCATGATGAGCAACAGATGCAGTAAGACGAGCTGTGTTGGGACCACTTGGCTGTGACAACACACTCGCACCTCTCTAAGTACGAAGCGCCAGCAGCTGACAAAGCTCTGCGATCGTGCGATCCCGAGGGTCCACCTCACTGCTGTCGCCTGATGAAACGGGTGCGTCTGCAGCACTCGTGGTCGCGGTGCGCCCAGTCAGTGTGTCGCTTGAGGAAGTCCGCTGTGCGTGCGCCGCCTAGAGGCCGCGCATGATCCGAGTCCAGTCAAGTGGTTGCTTACACTCTGTGTAGCGATGAGCGCCTTCACAGTTGTAGCACTGGAAGAACGTCCACTACCACTACTCGCCGGTTGCTACTGCTGCTGCTACTACTGTCCTTTCCGTGTCGCTTCTTCCCCTTCTTTCCCTGTGCGGCCGCTGCAACGCCCTGAGTCTCGCCGCTCCGAGTAAAGAAGGAGGAGGAGGAGGAGGCGGTCGAGGAGAGACAGCTGAGCAGGGACAGAGGCATAGGAGGCGTCGCAGTCACTGCTGCAACCAGTGAACTCTGCTAATGAGCGACGGTAGCCTCATGAGCCGATGTGGCCTGGATGAAGTAGCGATGGGCCCAAGGAAGCAGCTGTTGCAAATCTGACAGCCCAGAGAGAGCCACACGATCGAAGCCCGTAAAGAGCTTCACGTGGTCCAAATGCGCTCCCATCATGATGGTGTCGAGCGCCAACAACTATGTCCCGCCAGTGGTCCCAAGGCGCGTGTAAAGGCGCATCGCACGCCTCCAGTAGTCAGTTGCGGGCCCTGTAAGGCCCTGGCGGAGGGAGTGAAACTCACGTAGTCGGGCTGCCCTCGTGGCATGGGTCTCCGCGACGAGAAGTGTCACGGCCAGCTCCCAGCCCTGACGCCGATATGCTCCAATCCCGGTCCCGGTACGACCGAGTAAAGGACGGAAGTCGATCACAGTCTCCCGTGGCATGGCGTACAGGAGACCCCGCATCGCTCTCGCTGCTGTTTGGGCCTGGTGAGCGTCGTGGGTCTGGTACTGGCTATGGTAGTACGGCCAGACACACTCAGAATCGGCCCACACCTGAAACAGGGTCTCCCAGCAATTGAAGCCCTCGTCACTATCGTAACGGGGTGGAGGTGTCTCAAAGTCGTTTGGTCGCTGCTCCGTGGGGAGGGCGACCTCAGGCTTAGGAGATGGTGGGCGGGGTATGGGGAGCCCACCAGTGAGGGAAACACCACCAAAGGTGAATGCTGCTGAATGACGTGTCTGATCCTGACGGCGAGAAGGTGGTGGAGTGAGAGGCTGGATCCCAGACGTAACACACGAATGCGCTCCTCAAGCACACGAATTTTGTGCTCGCGTGAGTCATCCTCAATCTCCTCGTCCCAGGTGTCCACCTGTGATGATCGATGCTGAGACCGCCGCACAGTGTAGGGTGTAGACTGCTGAGCGGATGGTGCAGCTCCAGTAGACCCTCCAGGTGGTTGCTGTGAAGCCATCGAACGACCCCGCAGTAACACCGTGATCTCCTGCAACGCGTCGAACGTCCTCTGCTGCTGCTGGCGCATTTCGTCCTGTGACCAAAGAAGCTCATCCATCATGCGGGATTGCGACCACGGGCTCACAATGCCCGAAGGGGAGGAAGAGGGAGACGAGTCCTTTGTCCTTGTCACGGACCGGCGCCATCGCGGTGCTCAGTATGGGGCCCAGCGTCGAAAATGCTCCAAACAAGAAACTGATAGAGTTTCTCGAAGATTTGAGACGCTGGCAATGTTTGACTGTCCGGCCAAAAATTTGGCGAAGTATGGTGCTGTCGGCCAGAAATTTGGCTTAGTGCTGAGATGAAAAAAATTCAGTACTAAATACTCAAGGTTGTCCAAATCAAGCGAAATTTGGACCACAGAAGCTCCTGAATGTGCTGAACATGGTGGTGAAATGTTTGGTCGCAAAAAGTTGGAAAAAGTGGCAAAACGTCACTTTTCCCTGTTCTGCCCGAATTTCAGCAGAAAACAAATCTGCGTTGCACTTCAGTCTTTGCTGGTGGCCACAGAGCACGAAACTGAGCGTGAATAGTAGCTCTGGAGAGCTTGAGAGGAGAGCTTTCCAACGCACCCTCAAACGCTGAAAACGGCGTTCGTTTGAAGCCAGGGCAAGCTCGTGCCGACGGGGAGGTGGTGGCTGACGCGATTTTCGTCTGCGGCTCCTCCACATCCGTGCGGCTTCTAGGAAGTTGCACGGACAGGGGCATCGGTGGCGCACGCTGCTCTTGTTGCTGCTGCTGTTGCTGCCTTCCAGCTTGACAGCAACGGCCTCAAGCCACTTTGGCGGCTATTGTTGCTCATGTTTCTGATGCCGCCACCGATGTTGCTGCATCTGCTGCTGCTGTGGTCAAAACTGCCAGCACTGTTGTTGCGCTGCTGGACAGCTCCTATGGCGCTGCTGCGCTGGCGTGCTGCTACACTGCTGCACCCCTTCTGCACGACTTCTCCGTCACGCAGGTGTTGCGGCCTACGCCTTGCAATGGCGCAGGTTGGTGGGTCCTGCCAGGACTTGTCGCTGCTGCTGTGTGCTGTTGCTATTGCTACTGCTCATTGCTACAGCGATTGCTGCATCTCTGATGTGGAGCACAACAATCTCTGGCTTGTTGCTCTGATACCATGAGAAGATGCATAGAAGCTTCCTAGCCACACTCCCGTTGACCAGGCGTCAGTGCCTAATCAGACGGTGACGACAGTCACAAGTCGTGCACGTAACGGCAAGGGTTTGGCTAGGGGACACAAGGCAAAGTGTCTGAATGCTTCATAAGCATTTGCCAAGACAGACAAAAATAATAGGTCCATGGCATAAACACCTGCCACGGCGCACAGCGGGTGTCACACGCGGCGGTCCAAGGGCTGTCCTAAAACCGGCCCAAAACCATTGTTTTGGGTATAACTCTGCGCACACATATCAGAATGCTGCGCCATCTGAACCTAGAGGTGCAGAATCTTGAGCCGGACGCTACGACCGGTCACACGCACATGTCCTGCATCAATCTCCGGAAGGACAATGCAAAACATGCAAATTTGCATGTTTTGCATTGTCCTTCTACAGATTGATGCCGGAGTTGTGCGTGTGACCAGTCTTAGCGTCCAGCTCGAGATTTTGCACGTCTAGGTTGAGACGGCGCAGCATTTTGACATGTGTGCGCAGATTTACGGCCAAAACAGTGGTTTTGGGCCGGTTTTCGGACAGCTCTTGGACCGCTGCGTGCGACACCCGCTATGCGCCGCGGCAGGTATTTACGCCATGGACTTGTCACTTGTTATCTCTCTCTGCAAATGCTTATGAAGCATTCAGACACTTTGCCTTGTGTCCCCTAGCCAAACCCTTGCCGTTACGCGCACGACTTGTGACTGTCGTCACCGCCTCATTAGGCACTCACGCCTGATTAACGGGAGTGTGGCTAGGAAGCTTCTATGCATCTTCTTACCACTTGCATTTGACAATTTCGTTGAACTGATTTCAGTGACTCTTACATTCGACTACAATTTCCAGCCTTCTAATTTTGGACTTGTTTCGTCCAAAGCCGTTGGGCTTCATTGGTTTCTGATTGTGATCATAATGTGTGTTCACGTCCTTGGTCTATCTGTAGAACTTTGGTTTTCAAGTCTCTGAACTACGAAAAGGGAGAGTGAGGCCGCATCTTGCAACTCGCTTCGGACGTAGTCTTGTAGCTCGTTTCGCGTTTTGCAAGCTACCACGTCCACGTTACTTTGGCACCGTCGCAGCACTGCACGCGTAACCTGGATATTTCACGATACGCCTACAGTCCTCGCGGAAGCTGGAATCGTATGTAGAGAAAATAGATTTTGGTAATTTTATGAGTGATTCATCCACGGGACAAGAATTATTTAGGTGCCTCAATGGTGGAGGGAAAATAGCTATTTTAGTCAAATGTATGCGGCACTACGGTAGTGTCAAAATCAAGGGCATATTCCCACAAAAAAAATTGTTTTTTGTGGTTATGTTGCGTGGCAGTGCCACACCGACTTGTCAAAGGAGCCACGTGGCTTGAGCGGGGTCACCTGCGACTGTGGGCGGCTGGACGAGATGGCTTGAGGGTCGGAGACCCTCAAGCACCGCGGTTTCGGCCTAGTCAGCCAAGGATTCCGTCTAGTATGTAACATTGGTATCAGAGCTCCAGGGGTTGAATCCCATGACGGGATTATCAGAGATGCCGAGGCGGCTCTCACTCCCAGTTAGGGGAGGTGTAGCGTGGCGGTGCCACGCCGGCCGGTCGAAGGAGCCACGTGGCTGGAGCAGGGTCACTTGGGTCTGTGGGCGGTTGGACGGGATGGCTTAAGGGTCGGAGACCCTGAAGCACCACGATTTCGGTCTAGTTGGCCAAGGATTTCGTCCAATCTGCTACAGGGTACATGCATGAATTGTTTTTGGATTTGGGAAGGGGGTCTACATTGTGTCAATCACTTGGGAAATGGTGTTTTTTGAGATTACCGGGAAGGGCTTGAGCATGTTTTACATCGTGGGTGTATGCTACATCCACTTTTCTAGTAATGAGGTGAGAGGTTAGTTTTTTGGGCTCATGGAACACCCTCAATCTATACAAGTTGTAACTGGGAGGGTCAAGTCAAGTGTTTGGGCTTCTTTGGTGTTTACGTGCAATAACCCCC
>SZWC01006582.1:115402-125866 GCA_023375785.1 Penium margaritaceum
CTCCTCCTCCTCCTCCTGCTCCTCCTCCTCCTCCTCCTCCTCCTCCTCATCCTCCTCATCCCCATCCTCATCCTCCTCATCCTCGTGTTCGTACGTGTCCTCGTCCTCCTCATCCTTGTTCTTGTCCTCCTTGCCCTCCTTGTCCTCGTCCTCCTCCAGTTTCTCCTCCTCCTCCTCGTCCTCGTCCTCGTCCTCTTCCTCGTCCTTGTCCTCCTCATCCTCATTGTCCTCCTCATCGTCCTCGTCCTCCTCGTCCTCCTCGTCGTCCTCCTCCTCCTCTTCCTCCTCCTCCTCGTCCTCCTTGTCCTCGTCCTCCTCGCCCTTGTCCTTCTCCCTCCGACCGCACCCACCCTTCTCTGCCAAGCAGAATGGATAAACCTTCTCTATTTCGCCCTCAACCTTTGTGGATGCTATACCATGTAGGGCAGAACTCTTCTGCTTGGCTGGGTGCTTTCTCGCGGGCCTAGTGAATGGGTTCTTGGTGTGCTGTGTTGCAAAACTTTCAAGACTTCTTACATTTGTGGTGCTGTGTGCAGTCGACCTATGGACCGGATCTCAATGTGACACGCGCTGTTGCTGGCATTGGCAACCTACCCATCTTCCGCAACTACCCTGCAGAGTGCACCAGCGTCTTGTTCCCTCTCTCGCCTGGTATGCTGCATGGCATCTTAGCCATCTTTGATGTAGCCGTCGTCGTCGTCGTCATCATCATCATCATCATCATCATCATCATCATCATCACCATCATCATCATTATCATAAAAAATCATCATCATGCCGTCGTTGTCATCGTCATTGTCATCGTCATCATCTCTGTCGTCGCTGTCGCCGCTGCTGCCGTCGTCATCGCCGCGGCCCTTGCCGCCGCCGCCGCCGCCGCAGTCTCCGTTGGCGTTGCCGTCACCGCCGTCGCCGTTGTCATCGTCGTCATGCTGGTCGTTGTGGTGCTGGTCATTGCTGTTGTCATGGTTGCCATCGTCGTTGTTGTCGTTGTCATTGTCAACGTTGTCATCGTCATTGTTACCGTTTACCGCCAAAATTGTCGGTGTTGTCGCTGTTGCTGCAACCATTGTGCTGCCGCCGTTGCCGCTGCCGCCGTCGTTGTCATCGTCATCATCGTCGTCGTCATTTCGCCATCTTCATTCTTGCCATCATCGTGGTTGTAACTGCTGCGGTTGTCATCAACGACCCTTGCAGCAGCTTGTGTGGCTGCCATCATTGCAGTTTCCTGCTGAGCCGCATAGGTATAAGAGGTGATAATGTCCTTCCAATCTTCTCCCACACCCTCCCTTTCCGCATCCTCCTCTTCTCCATTCTGCCCTGTGTGTGCCACATTGCGTTGTCGGCTGCGTTTGTTGTCTGTTCCGCATGGGGCTAGCGCTACTGCATCAAACATGTGAGCCATTACTCTTAAGCAATGCATCAGACTAACACTAATGAAGTTCTGCACTCGCGTAATGGGCCTGTTGTGCCCTACTTATCTTTCTCCTCCTTTTCCTCTGCTTCCTCTCCCCCCTCTTCCTCTTGCCCTTCCTGTTCCTTCTTCCTCCTCTTCTTCCCCCTCTGCCTCCTCTGCCTTCTTTCCTTACTGCTGCACTCCAGCCTGTGCAGTAGTATGGTGCACTGCATGCCATCCGCAACCTCGTGAGTCATGACCGATGTTGATGTGAAAGCAGCCAAATGGCATATCCACTTGTACGTTTCAAGCTGCGTGATCCCCCAACCGTGCATGTGTCGTGCCACCACAGCCAATGACTACAGCCCAGAGATCATGATCTGCGGCGGCAACGACAACCGCGCAACGGCGCAGTACCGCGATGGGAGGGGCAACAGGGTGGGAGGCACCATCCCCGCCGACGACAAGTGCTGGCGCATCAAGCCGCTGGACACCAACCCCACATGGAAGCAGACCCCCATGTGCCTTGCCAACTGCATCCCATTCAATGGCGTGATCTTCACTCAGGCTCGGTTAGTCCTGCTGGACAACTGTTTCTTGGAGGATAGGATGTTACGCCCTGGTTGTCTACAATGCCCCCTAACTGGCTGCATGGAGATGGCGCCAGCATGAAGACGGCCCAGGAATGAAGCTGGCGCCATCTTCATGCTGGATGGGTCAGATTCAATCCTGGGCTGGTTTGTCTCTCTATACAATCCCCACCTGATGTGTGGAAAGCTTCTGCCATCCCCCCACCTCCCACCACGTTCCCCCTCTTCTGTCTCCCTCTTCCATCTCATCCCATTCCGTCCCATATCATCCCAGCCCATGTGATGCACTGCATCCCATCCCATCCCATCGCATCCCATCCATCCCACTACTTCAGACTCCACGCGATGCCATGCCTGCTGTGTCGTTCTTCTCTGTTGCGATTGGTGCCATGCCATTCCCAGTTTGCTGACCTGGCACTGTGCTCACCTTCCTTGTCCTGTGCAGGATGATGGGAGACCTCGTCATTTTGGCAGACGGAAACATCCTGCTCGTCAACGGTGCTGGCACAGGATTTGCGGGTCTCAACCAGGGCTATGCACTCAACGCCGTGCTCGAGCCACAGCTCTTCTTCCCCTCCAACTACTCGTGCGTGCGCTCGCAGTTGCATGTTCCCCCAGTTGCATTTTCCTTGTCTTGTGCTGCCTTCTGTTGGGACTGATCCATGGGGGGGCTGAGAACCTGACTCGCTTTGCAGCACGTGGCGCACAACACCATACCTATCATACCTTGCTACTTGTGCCGCGCTATAGAAACTTCCGTCTGTACTGGACGGCTTTGGGAAGTTGGGTGGGGTTTGTTTGGCCTCTGCAGTTGTGATGCTTCTGCCAGAGCTGCACTGTTTCGCACGCTTTCTGCTTTGGCTGACTGCTTTGTTGCTGCCGCGGTGGCCAAACTTCTCCTACTGAATCAGAAGCGATGTTGCAACTTGCTTTCCTTTCCCAACTGCAGGTGGTATGAGCCGCGCCTGTCCAGGTCCACCATCGCACGCATGTACCACTCGTCGGCGCTGCTTCTTCCCAACGGCACCGTCATCATCACCGGCAGCAACCCCAACGAATTCCTCAACCTTGCCGGAAACTTCCCCACCGAGTTCCGCATCGAGCTGTGGTACCCTCCCTACATGTTCTCACCCGTGCCCAAACCCGTCATCACCTCGGTACGCAGACCCCGCCTCACAGCTCCGCTCTCTTCCTTGCCTACCTTTCCCCCTTCTCACTAGGCACAGGCACATCAAATAATTTTCTTCCAGCAGAAATGTGATGCGATGATTGTTGGAGCACAGGGTTCTACCTCATGGCTCTATGGAGGAAAGCGTCTCGCCCAACCACCATAGCAGTCTCACAACACAGTTCTCTTTCACCTTGGCCTTCTCTCGTCCGTCTCCTCCAATGCACATGCGTTCTCCTCTCATCTTTCTGTTCCGATGCACGATCTGAATTTCCAAGGCACGTTCTGACTCGCCACTGTGCGATCTGACTTTCCGTGCAGGCGCCCAAGTCGGTAACGGTGAACCAACTGTTTGCCATCAAGTTCACAGCCACGGGAGTATCCACGTTGCCACCTAGGCAGCGGTTCACCATAGCTATGTACGACCCCGGCTTCTCCACCCACAACCAACGGCACGGCATGCGCCATGTGTGGCTCAACATCACCACCATATCCGTACGTCTGTTTGCACGAGTGGGTGGATCATGAGTCCATGTCACCGTTTAATCATGCGTGCATGAGCATCAGCCTCTTGCCCTCTTTGAACATGGAGTTGGTAAAACTGAGTACGGATGAGCTTTCGTCCCTGTCGACGCTCCCAAAGCTTGACAAAACTGGAGACTTGCTGCTCACTCACGCACTGACCATGCTGTTCAGCAGGTTCAGAGCACAGAGGCATTTCCCTGAAGGGGAAGCTCTGTCAGCCTGTCCAGATGCCTTCTCCGGCTCGCTGTGTCTACAATGTGTCACTAGCGCTGCGCTGAAAGGGCTGTGGGGCCCTCTCTTACCCACATCTGTTGCTCACTGACCTCATGACCTCACCTTTATCTGCCCTCTCCCTACCTCCTTGCTTCTCACTGCAGGCCGGCAAGAACAGCCTCTTCACGGCGATTGTGCGCTCGCCACGCAACTTCAGCATTGTGCCCATTGGTTTTTACTGGCTGACGGTGGCGGACCAGGGCACGCCATGCGCGGAGGCGGTGCCCGTCAATGTGACCACTCCTGCAAGGGCAAGCGTTGCCTCCGTGTGAGAATGTCGGAGTTTGGGGGACAAGCTCTCTCATTGGAAAGCTGTATCATGGTGGGCGACAAGTTGGCTTTGCTAATTGTCACACTTGGCAGCACACAGGCCTGCATATACTGCACACAGAGAAGTCTGTCATGTTGCATAGAAAAAAGGCGAATAATGGGTCAGAAAAAAAAAAAAAAACTTCTTTTGCAAATGCTCACGACAAACAGATTACATTGTGCTGTAGTGGCGTCCCTGAACAGAAGGATGGGAGGTTCTCTACGAAATTGATTATGTCCAAGTCGGTCAATGATTGGACAATGCAGTAGGGTAGAAGATGTGTCTCAGCACGAACCTCAGGAGTGTGATGAGCAACACTGATTATGTAGTGTCCACTTGCTGTCCACCTCTGGGGTGTGATGTGGACAGCAAGTGGACACTACTGTCAGCTTCATTTGAATCTAAATGCAAGTTACCAGGCATGTGTGACTGCTGCAAATACCTCCAGAGTGAGTTTGGTCGCTACACATGTTGGGAGCTTTCTGATTGTCACGCACTTCTGCTACCCAATGTGTTTATTTCTGACCTAGTAATGTCTACTCTGCTTCGTCCATGGGCATTTTTGTTACTCATGTGTTAGATAATGGTCAAATCTTTGTTCAGCTCCATGATCTGTCCCGTCAACTTCGAATCGCAAAACGTAAACTTCGAAACGTTGGAGAGATGTCGTGCTCTTACCACCCTTCGCACGTCGCACGACAGTCCTCCTGTCTGAGAAACTGCTAGGAAGCTTCCTAGCCTTGCTGCTGCTGACATGGCGACACTGTCCAGTCAGCTGACGCACTAGCAAGCAGGCAGGTGCAAGAAACAGCAAGGATCAGGCTAGGGAGACGCGCAAAGTCTCATAAGCTTCAATAGCTTAGTAAATGCAAAGAGAAATGACAACTGACAGGTCCAGGGCATGAATACCTGCCGCGGCGCACGGCGGGTGTCGCACGCGGCAGTCTAAGAGCTGGCCTAAAACCGGCCCAAAACCACTGTTTTGGCCGTAACTCTGCGCACACATGTCAGAATCCTACGCCGTCTGAACCTAGACGTGCAGAATCAAAAGACGCACGCAACGACTGGTCACATGCATGCATCCATCGACTGACAGCGAGTATATAATGCAAAAACATGCAAATGGGTCTCATGCCCAGTCCGCCGAAAGGCGCCTGCAAGACGTAGAAGGCACAGCAAGGAGTCCTGGTGACATCTGGGGCTCTGGAACAGTGGTCGGTCAGCTCCAGACGGGTAGTCCGCCTCCTGTCGTCGCGCCGGTGTCACCAGGGCCGCCTGCCTCAGGGATCTGCATGAGTATGGACACGGCCGAGTGGTCACAGTAAACTGTACAGAAACGGCACAAATCACAACACTCCCCCATGACCCGATGGTACGCATGTCCATACGCGTGCAGCACTGGTACAACCACATAGTGAGTGACACAGACAGATGAGACGGCAACGTACATCCAACACTCAACCACTGTCACGCACGGGACGAAGCCCAACAGAACGAATGGCCACCAGGAACTTTCCGCGTGGAAGTGCCTTCGTCAAGAAATCAGCTCGCTGCAAGTCAGTGCCAACCCACATGATGGAGATCACGCGTCGCTCCACCAGATCACGAACGAAGTGATGCTCAACCGCAATGTGCTTTGTGCAAGCATGAAAAGCACCAGAGTTCTCCGCAATGGCGAGAGCACTCTGGTTGTCGCAACGCAACACAATGGCGGGTACTGACTGTCCAAGCTCAAGGAACAAGCGCTGCAGCCAAACTGCCTCAGCAGCCCCTGCCCCCAAAGCCACATACTCTGCCTCTGACGAGCTACGTGCGATGCAGCCCTGTTTCCCGCTTCGCCAAGACGAAGCGGTACCACCGAGCAGAAACCCGTAGCCAATGCGACTGCGCCCGTCTGGACTCCAAGTCCAGTCGCTGTCAGTGTAGCCGTCAAGGACCACCGAACACTGCGGACGAAAGCAGAGTCCGAGATACGGCGTGGAAACCACGTACCGTACCACTCGCACAGCCGCGTGAAGAGCTCTCGCACGTGGAGCCTGCGAGAACTGAGCGAGGAGGTTGACGGTGAACGCGATGTCGGGACGCGTGGTCGTGGCCAGGTACATCAGAGATCCGATAAGACGGAGGTACAAGGTCACGTCCACTGTCTCCCCCAGCTGTGTAGGGTCATCCACGTTCAGGGCATCCTGCCCATCAGGTGTGATGGGTGTGGAAGCAGTGGGCACTGCACCAAGGAGATCGCTAAAGCGCTCCCCCACGACTCGTGCATATCGGGCCTGATGCAACAGCAGTGTCCGATGTCTGCAATCACGTACAATCTCCATACCGAGAAACACCGATGCAAGACCGAGGTCCTTCATCCTGTAGGCGGTCTGCAAGACGGCCTTGGCCTCCTTTACGGCCTCCAGGGACGGAGACGCGATCAGAAGGTCATCAACATAGACCTGGATGGCGGTGAGGCGCTCGGGTGTCGGTAGGATGAACAGCGAGGGATCAGCCTCGCTCTGTACGTATCCTGCATAAGTCAAGGTGCCTGTGATCTCCCGGTTCCAACACCGTGGAGACTGCTTGAGGCCGTACAAGGACTTGCGCAAGCGCCAGACCTTGTCACCGTCCTCAAAGCCTGGTGGCTGAGCCACGTAGATCTCCTCGTCCAGAGAGCCATGGAGGAACGCGTTGTTCACATCCATCTCGTGTAGTTCCCAGTCATGCTGAGCCACTACACCAAACAGAGCTTGAGCTGAGGTCATGCGGCCGACAGGGGCAAAGGTGTCAGTGTAGTCAACTCCCTCAATCTGAGAGAACCCCTTGACGACCAAGCGGGCCTTGTACCGTTCTAGTGAGCCATCAGGCTTCACTTTCTTGCGAAAGACCCACTTGACCTGAATCGCCTTCCTCCCGGGGGGAAGATCGACCAGCTCATAGACTCTGTGCTCTCGGATAGCGCGAAGCTCATCCTCGCAAGCAGCTCGCCAGGCATCAGAATCCTGCGATGAGAGAGCCTCCCTCAATGTGCCCGGGTCAGGGGCTAGAGAGGGGGAACTCTGCGTGGCAAGTNAACAGCGCGTCCCGAGACTCTATGACACGACGGCGAGTGGGGTCCCAGAAGCGCCAGGCCTTCGACCGCGGGGAGATGCCGATGAAGGCACACAAGCGACCCCGAGGGGAGACCTTGGACCCCTGCTGGTCCTCGGTGTACCATACGGAGGCCAGGGAACCCCAGACGCGAGCGAGGCAAAGATCAGCACGGTGGCCAAACCAGAGCTCGTACGGTGTAATATGGTCCGGAAGCGGACCATGCGGGAGGCGGTTCCAGACCCAGGTCATGTAGGAGAAACCCTCGAAGGCGAAGGACTCCGGGAGACCACACTCAGACCGCATGGCGCGGACCGCATCCTCCATGGTGCGGTTCCAGCGCTCAGAGACACCGTTCTGCTGTGGGGTGGCAGGAGCGGAGACCTGGTGAAAAATACCGTGCTCAGCAAAGAAGGCATCCATCTCACCGAGGAACTCGCCACCGCGATCCGATCGGAAGGTGTGTAGTGTGTGGCGAGACTGACGCTCAGCCATCACGAGCTAGAGCCGAACCGCAAGGGCGGCGTCGCTCTTCTGACGCAGACTGTAGACCCACCGCATCCGGGTGAAGTCATCAGTCAGTGTCAGAACATATCGGCCCCTCTCGGACACGGACTCAACCGGCAGAGGACCAACTCGAGGGGCCGTAGTGCTCGTGAACGCGAATCATGGTAAGTGCACCGGTGCATCTTACCCTGAGCGCAAAAAAGGCAGTCGGTCTTGGGTGGCTTCTCGAAAGAAGCCACGTCAAGACCGAGAGCGGGCTGTGTCCGTATGAGCTTCGACACAGTGTCGGAGCCCACGTGACACAGATGGCGGTGAAGCAACCTCTGGTGGTCTGGGGATAGGACACCAGTGACAAAAACGCGACCAGAGGACGTAGGGGAGCGAGGGGAGGACGGCCGAGCAATGCGGTACAGGTCATCAACGACTGAAGCACGCAGAACAATGCTACGGGTGTCAGAAGCAGTCACAGTCGCCGAATCAACAGTCTGCTCAACAGAGAGACCTATCAGAGTGCAGGCACGCACAGACATCAGACTGAGCTCAAGATCAGGTACAAATAGCACGTCAGAGAGATACAAGGGGCCAGACGGACCATCGAAACACACAANCCCAACGCCGTGGACGGGTAAGGACTGACCAGAGCCGGTGCGAACAGAACGAACAGTCGTGACGGGACCTAGAACCACAAAGTCACTGCGACGACACGTCATGTGGTGAGTGGCACCGGAATCGATGATCCATGTGCCACTGGAGTCACGACCGGTGGACGTCACTGTACAACAAGCAATGGAACACTCGGCATCAGAGGGACGCTGAGCCGTCAGTGGGACGGAACGACGTACATCACGAAGGTGAGACTCATGGATCCAGTCTGTGCAGTCAGGCCCATCCTCATCACATGCGGACTGTGCTCCCCCACACCTATCATCACGAGACACGAAGGTGGACGAACAAGCAATCTGTGACCCACTCGACGGTGACAACACACTCGCACCTCCCTGTAAGCGAAGCGCCAGAAGATGAGGTAGCTCGGCGATGGTGCGGTCACGTGGGTCTGGATCACTGCTGCTCGCTGGCGTGGACGCAGGAACAGCTGCAGTCGCAGTCGCCGTGCGTCCCGAGGAGTGTGCAGGCGACGTGCCGGGCGCGGTACGAGCAGCATGAGCCGCCTGTAGTCCACGGGTGATGCGTCCCCAGTCAAGCGGCTGCTGGCACTCGGTGTAGCGATGGGCACCTCCACAGTTGTAGCAGTGGACGGAACGCCCACTGCTACCACTGGATGACGACTGCTGTTGGCCCGATCCACACTTCCTGTTCTTCTTCTTCCCCTGGGCAGCTGCTGCGACGCCCTGCGTCTGCGTGGGTGTAGACGGGGTCGAAGAGGAGGAAGATGAGGTCGTGGTGGAGGTGGAGGAGGGTGACTGCAGGATGGAAGATGGTGGTGAGGCGAGGACTGCGGCAACGAGGGACGTCTCCTGATGTGCTACTGCGGCCTCGCGGGTCGACGTCACCTGGAGGAAAAGCTGATGCGCCCAAGGAAGCAACTGCAGGGAGGCCGAGAAGGGCTCGAGAACGGCGTCACTGTACCGGTCGAAGATGTCGGTGTACTCCAGGCGAACTCCGAGCATGATCGCCCGGAGTGCCCACAGCTGTGTGCCCCCCGAGGTGCCCAGGCGCGTGTAAACACGCATGGCGCGTCGCCAGTAATCCGTTGCAGGCTCTGCTGGTCCCTGACGAAGCGAGTGGAAAGCGCGGATGTGGGACGCACGCGTGGCGTGCGTCTCTGCGGCCAGGAGGGACAGCGCCAGATCCCAGCCTCCGCGAGGATCAGCTCCGGTGCATGTGCCAGCCTCGCCAAGGAAGGGGCGGAAGTCAACGACAGTCTCGCGTGGCATAGTGTAGAGAAGTCCTCGCATGGTCCGGGCAACTGTCNGTACAGTGTAATATGGTCCGGAAGCGGACCATGCGGGAGGCGGTTCCAGACCCAGGTCATGTAGGAGAAACCCTCGAAGGCGAAGGACTCCGGGAGACCGCACTCAGACCGCATGGCGCGGACCGCATCCTCCATGGTGCGGTTCCAGCGCTCGGAGAAACCGTTCTGCTGTGGGGTGGCAGGAGCGGAGACCTGGTGAAAGACGCCGTGCTCAGCAAAGAAGGCGTCCATCTCACCGAGGAATTCGCCACCGCGATCCGAGCGAAAGGTGTATAGCGTGTGGTGAGACTGACACTCAACCATCACGAGCCAGAGCCGAACCGCAAGGGCAGCGTCGCTCTTCTGACGCAGACTGTAGACCCACCACATCCGGGTGAAGTCATTAGTCAGTGTCAGAACATAGCGGCCCCGCTCGGACACGGACTCGACCGGGAGAGGACCAAGCAGGTCCGAGTGGACCAACTCGAGGGGCCGCAGTGCGCGTGAATGCGAATCAGGGTAAGTGCACCGGTGCATCTTACCCTGAGCGCAAAAAAGGCAGTCGGTCTTGGGTGGCTTCTCGAAAGAAGCCACGTCAAGACCAAGAGCGGGCTATGTCCGGATGAGCTTCGACACAGTGTCGGAGCCCACGTGACACAGACGGCGGTGAAGCAACCTCTGGTGGTCTGGGGATAGAACACCAGTGAC
>SZWC01006583.1:12606-34498 GCA_023375785.1 Penium margaritaceum
ATATCTATATCTATATCTATATCTATATCTTTATCTATATCTATATCTATATCTATATCTAAATCTATATCTATATCTATATCTATATCTATCTCTATATCTATATCTATATCATTATCTATATCTATATCTATATCTATATCTTAATATATTTCTAATTCTATACTGATATCTAAAACCAAATATCTACATTAATGTCCATATCCACCTCCATATTTACATGTGTTAAAGTCCATATGCATATATTTGTCTATATGAAAATTTATGATTCAATGAGAGAATTATATGTGTCTACATTGAAATTTATATCTTACATATACATCCACCTCTAGATTTTTGGCTACATATACTTCAATATCTACATCTTCATCTTCATGTACATCTACTTTTATATCTACAAATTCATGTACATCGATATCTACACCATATCTACATCTACATGTAAATCTTTGACATAATCTTAGTCACTATCTACATCTATATCTCTATCTACGTCCATATATACATCTACCTCTTATTTTGCATTTAAATACGTACATGTACATGTACATCTACATAAAATTGTATCTAATTCTACATCCATATCCACATTCACAGTTACATCCGCATCCATATCCCCATATACACCTACATCTATATATCTTGATTTACATCTGCTTCCATGACCGGTTGTATAGGGTCATTTACACTTGTAACAGTTTCTTTGCGTATTTGAATCTACATGAAGATGTTTTATCGTGTAGTACAAGGTTTTTTTAAATCAGTTAAATTTTAGAACTTCTTTGTTGACACAATCTCTGCCCTTGATATGCGACGTTCTTTCGAAGCAAATCTCACATCTTTGATGTCATGATGTGATGATAACTTTTATGGTGAATGTGGTTTTCATGATTTGGAAGCCCCAAAAAAGCCTCATAAAATTTCCTGAGTATGAAGTTTTGTTTTTTTAATTATGTAGAATTCAAAATGCACATAAATGGTATTTAACATGCATGAAATCCTTGGTTCGCATTGAGGAGTGTTGTTCACATCAAAAAATTTTGTTTCCTTATTCAAAAAATCTTTCCATTGATTACTTCACTTTGTACTACGTAACCTTGTGCACGCTCTATGTGCTACATTGAACGCCTGTTAACTCTACACTTGAATATGTGTGTTGAATCAGTTCGACACTTGTTATAAAAGTAAAATTACCTTGAATTATAGATTTTACAAGTTTCCAAAATTCTCAAACCGTGTTCTGCCTCGCAACTCAAACTTGTTCAGCATCTACGCTCCGTTCGACATAACAGTAACAATGACTTCACGTTTTAGTTGGATCAAACAGGAAAATTCCAATAGATTCATTCTAATCATCATTTTTTTACATTTTTATATTATTTCTTAGAAAATTCTTAGAAAAAATACATGAAGCGGAGGGGATGTGTCGAAAATTCAAAGCCAAACAGTTGTTGGACATTCTGTAATAGAAAACACATTTTCGGGAAAACAATTGCGAGTAGTGAACCCTCCTCATCTCTGTTTGCCGGCACAAAGAAAAGGTGCAACCGTCAGATCGTGCAACGTGGACCAGTGGCAATTCACATTGTCCTTGTCATCTCGAGCCGCGGTTGCGCGCATTAGGTTTTCATTCATCGTCAACTCCCTCGAAGTCCAAGAAGCGCCACCCCCCCCCCCCCCCCCCCCCCCCCCCCCCCTCCACAACCTAATTCACCTCCCGGTCCCCACAACCCGTTATCGGAGAAAGTTCGTAAGTCAATGCATCGTCGTCCTCTCATGTTTCGTCCGAAAATGACCCCGACAAGCCGGTTAACACTTCCAAAAAAAGCCACTTCGTGACTTCGTGCCGCGAGTGAAACGAGCGGGGTCATCAGAAATACGTTTTCCCGCTAGACACAACAAACAATTACCTCAAACTCATCCTACATCTCCTGAGGAAACACTAACTTTCAACTCACAAATGTGAGACAGCGAAAAATACCATTCGGGATATAGTTGATCAAAATTTCTTGATAAATTTGTCATCATTCTATTATCAAACTTGGAAAATGGTGCATGTTCACAAGCAATAATCTTCAATTCGGAATAAAATGCTTATTTAAAAAGAAATTAAAACGAAAATTATTAATTAAAATATGTAGGATTAACAATAGATAGGAATATAATACATATAGAATTTTAATAGCATGATATGTTTCCTATTGATGTACCGTAAAAATAATATGTCTTTGCCTAAGGAAATATCCATGGGAAGCACAAGTTGAACAATGAATAGCGTAATCTTGATTTTATTTCTTATTGTGAAAAAATAACAGTGTCTCTATATTCAAAGGAAATAATTCACAAACTCAAATATTTTTGAAGAACAATGACCTTGAAAAACCATTAACATGCAAAACATATAAACAACATGAGCATGGGAATGGGTGCATTAACGAGAAACATTATAAGGTGTAATGGTTGATAAATTAAAGAAACATTATCTTACTGAGACAATTATGAGTATGAATTTTATAAATGAATAAAAATGCATGGCAATTCTCTGTTTAGGTCATGGGGAAAATTACTAGGTTGTTAAACATTCAAATCTATTACATGATGATGCTACATTCACCAAGGGTAACGTTTTATTGCTATAAAAATTGATATTCTTAATATTGATTTAAATATTAATGTGAAGAAAAATAAATTATTTGATTATTAATCCATCATATTTGAATTATGCGCAAATTGTTAAAACATGTTAGTTCAATAAATAAGAATAATGGTTTCATGCTCTTCAATAGCACAATCAGATCCGAAATCAAAGAAAGGTATGGAGAAAAAGAAAATACTTGGTTAATTCTAATAGCAAAGATGTGGATTCTTTTAACTAGACATGTTATTCCGATTGTGGTAGTCTAGTTTACTAGGTGTGCATTCTAAGATTGTGTGGAATGCATGGGCTACTGCAGACAGCTATAGTGTGTAAATGACTAGCACTTGTGCAACAAATCTATGAAGTACAGTCAGGTAGTCGAAGATGTAGCAGAGCTTCTAGCATGACGTAGTGTGTGAACTCCTAGTGGGGATCATCTACACAATTAGTCCATGGAAACAATTCAGCATGCTTCTCACCTCACCACCTACAGGGACTACATGACATGTTAGAACCCAATGATTACGGCTACATAAATGTATGGTTCTTAGTTACCTGTGAGGAAAGCTAAGATTTGAGCATTACGCCTACGGTGATCTACGACTCTCATAGATTCATAAGAAACTCCAAAAATCAAGAACCACAATTATATTGGTTGAACTTCACTCTACATTTGAGGAAGCATGAACAAAAAAAGGGAGCCATGGCTTTCAAACGTTTTTGTAAGTGTAAAATTCTTCTTAATTTTGAATGAATTGATATTAATCATGAAATCATATGAACAATTTGAGTAAAAGTTTAAGGTTATAATGATTAATAGATATTACTACCAGTTTTCTAAAATAGTGATCTACTCTTGATGTGATGAATAGCCAATGGAAATGTCTAATGATCACATGTGTTCCTCCCTCAATTAAAAATCAACGTATATTGAGAATTATAATTTTATAGAAAATTTGATGTAACGTTTTAGCAATCTTAAAAACGTGTTGGAAAACGTGTTGAAAAACGTGTTGAAAAATTATGAAATGTCTAACTTTTCTTGGATACCGTCAATGTAAAAAGTCGGCAATCATTACCACATGGTTATTAAAGGATCATTATGTGATCAGGATGCAGTTGATGGTTAAGATTTCTATATGATTAAATGTATATTGATAAATGGTGGCCCATGTTTATGTTTAACACCACATGATGGAGAATAAAACTTTTATTGATAATTTTCTTAATTAACAATGTATTATAAATCCATTTACATGATTACTTTATTCACTTGGAATAGGAAACAATAATAAAATATTCTTATGAATTTGTTTATGTGATAAAAACTTCTCTTTCATGTGGGAAGTGAATCTTGACTTAACCGATGGTGATATTATGTGGTATCTAGAGTTGATGATTATGCCTCATTGACCATGAATTATGTAGACCACATCCAAAAAACAATTCAATTTTAGGAACGTTTTGGTTGTTCGAGATGTTTACAAGAATAGCATAGTCATTGGAGAAGAAGCTGAACAGTCACTAGAGTGTTTAAAACGAGTAAGAGTGGTTGTTTACGCCATTTCTTTACATGATGGGGGTGAACGTTGCTTGTAACCTTAAAAAATTGGTTGTGGGTGATCCCCCTTGAACTATGATTGCACTTAGAAGCTTAGTTGAGGCCTCCAAGCCTAGTATAAATGCCACAACCTATGGCATGAGAGGCTATACGTCTTATTACTAAGACGTATAGCCTTTAGGCTTATGTCCAACATTTGGGTCCAACCTCAGAAGAATAATATTATCTCGAAGACGCCCTATGGAGATGGAGCAATCATTGTCTTTCATTGTGAGACCAAGTTGTGTCATGGCCTAGGAAAATTTTATCCATGGAGTCGTTATGAAGAAATACCTCCATGAGTTGTAGAAATACATGTCACACCTTCAAAGGCACTACCAACACATGATTATTTTGTCAAATGTTAGCACTATAAAATTTGATAATGAAGACACAAGAGCTGATATTGTGATTTTCTTATAATAAGATTTCAAGAATGTGGATGGGTAAGTTTGGATAGGGATTCGGAAGGGGAAGGCGTAGTGGGTGGAACTTTAAATATTTCGAGATATTTATAGATCCCATAGGGAATGACATGATGAGTTCCAGCTACAAGCACTTTGCCATAATTTTAGACTTTTTGACCCATAGGGTGCCCACCTTGCATGCCTTAAGACTAAGGGTGGAACTAGTTTTTGGACCTAGTTTAGAACGCTTGTAAAACCACTCGCTTGCATTAAAGAAGGTACATTCTTTGTAGAAGGTGCAACTTAAGGCAAAAGATTGTAGTGAAAGAGGCTAAGGTTTGTGAAGGTAGACTTTGGAGACATTTGAAAGAATATGAACCCATGAGCATATTTCTAAAGGCACAAGAGCATGAATGATCCAATCCCCTTCTCATGGTCTTGGGACAGCCTCTTGGAGGCTCTTGCATTGGAGGTTGTAGGAAGTTGCATTACCATCTAGGTGGTTACAAAGCCACCCAAGCCAGCTGAAGAGTCACCTAAAAGATAAATGGTTACTTGTAGTTGAAATGTCACAAGGAAGTTGTAGGAGTGTTTATCAATGACTTGATCAACCACCCTTCAGTTGGAAGTTGAAGGTGCATAACCTAAAGGGGCCTCCAAGAGTATTACACATGTTGCAAAGGCTAGGATTTCAGCCTCCTCTCCTTCCATTTTCAGGAGGTGAATTTCTTGACCCTCCAGGGTATAAAAAACACAAAAAAATGAATTATAGCCAAACCAGGCCATCAAAACACATTAAATCATGACACCCTCCCAAAATTGACGATGGTTGATGTTGGAGAAGGTCCAAGAAGGAGTTTCACGAAGATTCTTTTCTTGATGACATATGATGTAGCTATTTTGAAGAGATGATGGCACTTCTCTAGTGGTCATAGCACAAATGACATGGATTACATCCTCATTTATGGCGATGTGTAGACGGTGATATGCCAAATTTATAGGATCAGGGGTGTCGCGCAAATTTTTCAAACACCCTCTTTTTTCTGTCATCATGTTTCTACGTGGGGAAGTCACAAGAGAGACTATGTTTGCTCCCCCTTCCCGCTTTTTCTTGAAAATATCTGTAGATATGACGATCCTTTTAGTGTTCTAAAAATTATGTGAGGTTCATTATGTCCAGAAAAATACCATCAATGTTCTAAGGGTCACTTAAGCGAATTGTTGGCTCTATAGTGAGCAATTGACCGGAAGCAAGTGTGTGAGAAAACCAATGAGAGCGCTAATCCCTGCCATTATGAGTGCTTCCAAGCTCTTATTTAATGTGGTCATGTTGGAGAGGCCGATTCAAATTGCACCGTTGGGTAGGAATAGTCAAGACCGCTTCCAAACCAAGTTGTAGTTGCGAAAAGGTGTGGTTTTTGGTGACGTTTATAAAAATGGCCCAATCCTTGGAGAAGAAGCCGAAAAGTCACGAAAATGATTGGAAACCATCTATAATAACTGTTTTAGTGTTTTGTTTTCATGATGGCGGTAATCATTTATTGTTACCCTTAAGATACAGGTTGTGGGTTCTCCTCCTTCAACAATTGGAGGACCAAGAAAATAAGTTGAGGACTCAATGCCCATTATGGAGGCCGAAGACAGTGGCATTAGAGAGAAATCACTCATAAGTGTAGCCTTGAAGCTTTTGTGTGCCATTGTGGGTCTAACATTAATACAAATAATATTCTCTTACAAACTCCTTGTGGATATGGACAGATCCTTATCGTTCAATATGAGGCCTAGTGATGTCATTTCCTAAGAACATATTTTCCACTATGTTAGGATGAATGGAAACCTTCATCAGTTGTTGTGACATGGAAGACACCTTCAGAGGCAGCATAGACACACTTTCAAATTTTGCCACCATAAAGGTTTATGATGAAGACACAAGACAAGATTTTCTGATCTCAATTATATTAAGATTTGAAGCATATGGATATGTAAATTTCTATAGACATTTGGATGGGTTAGGCATATATGTAAAAATCTAAAATAATTATAATCATTTGTTGTTTCTCACCGTTATTTTTGCATGATAGAGGGAAAAATTTAATTGTTACCTTAAAGATAAAGTTCGTGGGTGTTGTTGCTATTTTAACGGCAAATAATAGCTAAATTCAAGTCTCGAAACACACTTCAAAGGACACAAACTGTGCCATTGGCGAGCCATCACCCAATAGTGTAGTCATTAGTCATGTCTCCGAATTGGAAAAGAATTTGGAAGGGAAAGGTGTAGAAAGTTGAATCTGATATATTTGTATATATTTGTATATATTTGTATAATTCATGGAGAGACATGAATAGTTCTCTAAACTAGTTGTAGGGATGTAGCCACAAGTGCTGACTCTTGGAACCACAAGGCGTGTGCTCTAGATTCCCTAAGACATAAGTGTGGAAAACCTAACCTACAAGTAAAACGTTTTTAGAGCCACTACCTTGCATTAGAGAAGGTGTAGCCATTTTCTTGTAGTGCCATAAGCGTGGGCTGGTAGAGGTAGACTCTAGATGCATCAGAAAGAATCTAAAGACATAAGATAGTGTCTGAAGGCATAAGATCTTGACAAATAAGAGCCCCTTTAAGTAGCTCTAGGAGAGCCTCCTTGGAGGCTCTGGCATTGGAGGTTGTAGGTAGTTGCCTAACCACCTTGGTTTTTACACAACCACAGAGGTCTATTGAAGAGTCACTTGGGAGATAAAAGGTCACTATTACCCAAAAGGTTATCAAGAATTTATACTTGGTTGTAGTAGTGTGTTGACCAACCACTCGTCAATTGCCGGTTGAAGGATGATAAAGTGAAAGGGCCTTCAAGGACACCTAAGATGTTTTAAAGATTATGATTTGAAACTTGACTCCCTCCATTTAAGGAGGTGGTTGGTTTCCTCTCCAAAGTAGATGCAATGTGCCACAAGATGCTTTTTACACAAACTCGGCCATCAAAATTGGGTAAATCACAACAAAACCCTTAGTTGATGATGGCAAGTGTTAACGAAGGCCCTTATAGGAGTTTGTTTTAGATAACTAGCATGAAAACGCATGATGTCGCTGTTTTCACGAGATCATGGTACTTCCATAATGGTCTTTACACAAATGAAAGTCTGTCTCCTCATTTATGGCGAGGAACAGAGGGTGATATGCCAAAAACATACGATTAGAGGTGTTGTGAAAGAAAAAGGGGGTGTCCAAATAGCCTCCTTTTTGGCCCGCAATGTTAACAAATGGGTGAATTGCGAGTGATAATGGTCTCTCTCCCTCTCCCCCGTTTTCTGGTAAATATCTAAGTATACTACAATCCTTCAATTTTTTGCAAAATTCTCAAAAGCTAGTAGTTATTGTGAAAAATATGAGGAATTTTCCAAGGGTTACTTAAGCAACTTGATGGCTCTGGGGTGACCGGTCAACCAAACGTGAGGGCGCAAGCAGTTGAGCGAGGTCGTGAATCACCGGCATAAAGAGTACATAGAATTGCCAGACCGAGTGTGGTCATGTTGGGGAGATGACTCGAACAAACCCGTTGGCTAGGAATGGCGTAGACCATGTCCAAAACATGTTGCAGTAGCAAGGAACATGTGGCTGCAAACCAAAAACGGCTCTTTCGTGGGAGAAGAGGCCAAAATTTGACGAGAACTTTTGGGAACCAAGTAAAGTACTTGTTTTAGTCTATTTTTGCATGATGGAGGTAAACATTGCTTATAAATTTCAAAAATCAGGTTGGGAATGTTCGTCTTAAAGTGTAAGAGCAAGTACAAGCTCAGTTGAGGCCTCAAAGTTGGATATAAAGGTGAGAAACTTTGGCATTAAATATCCATCACACAAATGTGTGTTTTGAGACTTTGTGGTCCCAAAAGTCGTAGAAACAAAATGGTCTTACAGATTCCCTTTCTAGATGGAGCGTTCCTTACCTTCCAGTGTGAGTTAGAGTGATGTCGTGGCCTGGGAATTTATCTTCCACAAATTTTAAGATGAAAACATATCCTCCATTTCCTATTGCGACACTCACAACACCTCCAAAGTCACCACCAACACTCAAATTTCCGTTGTTAATTTTGTCGATTGTGGAATTCAATGATGAAGACACAAGATCCGATTTTGTGATGTCACTTATAACAATATCTGGTGAATGTCGTTTTGTTAGCTTGGATAGGAATTTGGAAGGGGGAGGTGTGGACGCTAAATTATAAAATATGTGTAGATGTTTTCAATCACATGGAGGACATGAAAAGTTGTTGAAACAAGCTAAAACATTGTAGCTACAACTCTGGACTTTGGAACCCACAGGGTGCTCACCTAAGATACCTTGAGACAAATTTTGGGAAACCAAACCTAGAGCAAAACACTTGAACAACCAATAGCTTGAGCTAAAAGAAGGCGTAAGGAATTATAATAGGTGTTTCCTAAGGCATTAGTTTGTGATGTGAGGGGCTTAGGCTTTAGAAGCAACCTAGAGGCATAGCCTGATGATGAAAGGTATAAGAACTTGACTTATCTAAGCCCCATTAATTAGTCTTAGCAGGACCTCTTTGGAGGCTCTTGTCTTGGAGGTTGTAGGTAGTTGAATAACCACCTAGATTGTTAAATGACCACCCAAGCTAGCGCAAATGTCACCTGGAAAACGAAGGGTCACTGGTAGTTGAAAGGTCAGAAGGAAGTCATACGAGAGTGTACAAGGTCAACAAGTCTTCCTTCTATAATACGAGAGTATACAAGGATGTTGTAATGCTTAAGATTTGAAATTCGACTCCTTCCATTTAAGGAATTTATTTTTGTCCCTCCAAAGTACATAAATTGCACCAAAAGACAAATGTTTTAGCCAAACCCTGCCATCAAAACTGGGTGAATCACAGAATTCCCCCTAACTTCACGATGGTCTGTGTTGAAGAAGGTACTTATAGGTGTTTGGGGAGAATTCCTAAATTTTCGACACATGATGTAGGTGTTTTCTAGAGATGATGGTACTTCTCTAATGGTTGTTATACAAATAACATATTTTTTTCCTCATTTGTGCGGACGTGCTAAAGATGTTCTGCTCAAACCGTAAGGCTCAGAGCATCGTGGAGATTGTCCAAACACCCCCTTTTTTCTGTGATGTTTTCACATGGGGGCATCACAAGAGAGACGGAGCTCGCCGCCCTCCCTTTGCCTTAAGGTATCTGAGAATACTAAGATCGTTGGAATTTCACATAATTTTGTGAGATTAATAGTTTCTATGGGAACTACAAGGGATTTTCCAAGGGTTAGTGGAGCATCATGTTGGCTTTACAGTGATATGTAAACCAGACGTAATTACATGAGCAGTCGATTGAGGTTGGACAATCACCGGGATGACAGTTGCTTCCATGTGCCGCATCAAACGCAAACAGCCACATTGGCCACGAACTACGTAAAATACATACAAAATATGTTAGGGTCGAGAGAAGGTATGGTTGTTTTGTATGTTTGGAGAAATAGCCTTATCATTGGAGAAAAGGCGGAATTGCCACCAGAACATTTGGAAATAATCTAAAGCAGTTTATTTGGCTTTTTTACATGGTGGAGGTAAAACTTGCTTGTAACCTTCGGGGAAACGGTTCTGGGCTCTCATCCTACACATTTTGGTGCACCTAGAAGCTTAGTTGAGGCCACAATGCCCAGTTTAAATGCTATACATTGTTACATTAGAAAGGAATCACTCAGTAGCCTATAGTGTTGTCTTTGACTTTGTGGGTCCAAACAATATAGAAACAATATTATCTTATATAGGCCTTGTGGAGATGGAGCAATCATTGTCCTTGAAGGAGAGGCTGAGTGATGTCGTGGCTTAGGAAAATATTTTCAATGATGGGAGCATGAACAAATATCATCTATCACCTATTGCAACAGACAAAACACATCGGGAGGTTCCATCAAAAGAGGAATATATATTGTCAAATTTTACAACCGTGAAATTTGATGAGAAGGTCACAAGAGTAGATTTTGTGATGTCCCTTATGCAAATGTTTGTGGACTCTTGATGGGTGAATTTGGGTAGGAATTTGGAAGGGGGAGGTGTGGAGGTTGTTATGAAGAATATTCCTAGATAATTTCAAATCACATGGAGATGGAAGAGAAGAGTTCGTTGAACATATCATATGGATATATCCATACGTTTAGACTTGTGGACCAATAGGGTGCCTGCCCTGATGCTTTGAGAGTAATTTTGTAAAACTAGATATGGAATAAAATGGTTGAACAGTCACAAAGTTCAACAAAAGAAGGCAGATGCCTTTGTAGTGTTGGAGTGAGCGATAACAGTGCTGATTTACTGCTTCAGCATGGCGTAGACAGCACTCCAATCGAAGGCTTTGAGAGGATTTTACGGATTTTTCCGTGAATCTATCGGGTACGGCTCGGCCGAGAATCTTGACCGAGAAGTTCGAGATTTTCTCTTGAGAGCAGCCTTTAACGGTGTGAAAGGAGCTTTGTGCACAAGCATGCACATGCATAGTGCATGCTTTCTAGCAACAAAGACCTACATAATACTGCACACGCACTCAGGTCAAAAGGGGCTTCTGATGACTGGATAGGCAACATGCACCGTGAACAGAGGCCTGAACAACATCACCTCAATCATGTAGGAAGCCCAAGCCCTTGGATCTTGATGGGTCAATCTGGTGCAAGCTTCAGGTGGATCCTCATCAGCGGACCTGATACCGTAGCATGGCGAGATCAACGATCAACATACAAAGGCCTGATGAATAAGCAACCTTCAGGTGAAGTTTCACCTGAAGACCTGATGAAGCTTCCTAAAGGAGGAAGTTTCCCCCTCGAGTAGCACAGGTATCAGTAAGAGCCCAGGTCTGAAGGGAGCTTTCACTGGATGGAAGCTTCTCTAGAGCAAGGTAGAGGTGGCCGCAGACTTGAACAACCTAAAGGAAGCTTCTCATTCATGTGGTCAACTTGCGAGGACCTCAAGTATGAAAGGCAGAGGTCCTACCACTTCTTAGTATCCCGGCATCGCCAGTATCATCTCTCCAACACCACGTGCAAGGCTCCATGCCTTAGCACCAGAGCACCTTCAACAATGATGCTACTGGAGTTCCTCCCAAGACCCTTGTAAGCCTGGCACTTGCATGCCAGCCTGGGTGGAGGATGATGCTGGTGATCCCTTCAGGATCACTATAAGCCTAGCAAGCTCTGCCAGCCTGGGAGGAGGTCAATCCCTCCAAGGCCCCTGTAAGCCTGGCAAAGCCTGCCAGGCTGGGAGGAGGACGCCCTGACATCCTGAAGGCCGTTCACTATTGCAACGATGGCTGTGCCAAGACCCTTGCTCTGATGGCCTTGACGGCCTAGCAAGGCATTGCACCCCGATTTAGGGCCAGGAGTTATGTCAAAGCACACCGCTGGACTGTTTGCATAGCTGTTGTTCCTTGTACAATACTTATACTTTTAACAAGATTCAACTCCATAATTCTTAATTTTGCTAGTTTCTGAACAGGGTGTACAAGGCATGCTTGCTGGGCATAAAAGATCCTATGGCAACAGTGGACCCCCTTGCTGCATCACAGCACGTGGTGGCTTTGTCGCTGCAAGCTCACAAATACCAACATGGTATCAGAGCAGTAGGTTCTTTGTCCAGCCAGTGTTGTTTCGGCAGCAGCAGCAGTAGCAACTACAATATCAGTAGTGTGGATTGGTGAAGGATTTCTTCACCATCCTTGTACTAGCTTGAGGAGGAGCGACGTTTACCTTCTCCTAAGCGTGCAACAGGACCGACCTTTGGGTCATGTGGCTTGCACAAGAGAGAGAGTGAGAGAGAATACCATTTCTAACATGGTATCACAACTCTAGGTGGTGCTCTCAACTGTTTGTAGCAGCAATAGTAGCGGACTACATTGGTGTTGGAGACGTTCTCCACTAGTCTTGTACAAGTGGTGATCCAAAGGTGGGAGTGACGCCACTCCATGCGCGTGAGCGGCGTTCCACGAGCACAGAAGCATGAGCAACATGGAAGAGGAGAACGCTTGGTCAGCTTCTCCTACGGAATCAGTGTTGCGTGAGTTGCACATGCGCCAAGAACAAAGGTGCCATGTCGTAGACCACGCACAACACTAAGCAACAAAGGCACAACGCTTGGCCAAGGAAGCACAAAGAAAGAAGCAACAAGAAGCAGCGGCACATCATGCCGTGGCGCATGAGGTGGAGGTGCTGAGGCACCGGATTTTTTCTCAAGATCTCCTTCGTGACCCACAAGCTACAACAGCCAAATGCGACTCAAGCAGCTGACCCATGTAGCTAAAGCATCGTAGACGCACAAGCTACAACAGCCAAATGCGACTCAAGCAGCCCAAATCAAACAACTTCAGCAGCAGCTGGTATGGGTTCAGCAACAACAGCTTCAACAACAACAGCTTTAGACCCAACAGCAACAAAAGCAGCAGATGAAGTGGCAATAGGATTCGCATGCATCATCTGCACATCTGCCTCAAGCAAGCCATCCTCCACTCATGCAAGGAGCCTTATCTCCACTTGTGAAACCATCTGCACCACTTCATGGAGACTTGCCATCAATGTTTGTGGCTGAGCAGCCACAACCTGCCTAGATTGTGCCACCCATGGCACAAGCTCAGCGTGTGCTCCAAGCACCAGTGCTGCTTGCTTTTGTGGCACAAGAAGGACTCGTACCTGTTGGAGGAGCGGTCCCACTGCTTCTTGCAACTTCTGAGGAGATGGAGTGCTCCAGCTTCGGTCGGAGACATCATGTGTCACCTTCCGAGAGGTGCGGTGAAGATGTCGAAGGCGACGGTCCAATGGCACAACTCTTAATAAAGAAGAACACGATGGAGAGGGAGAGCTAAAGTGCCTGTGCCGCACCATCTCATCATCCATCTGTGCCTCTAAATTTGCCCATGAGCTTGAAATGCAGCTTCCATGTGGCAAAGCCAACGCTAGGAGCTGAAGAGCCGAGGCGTTTGGCAAAAGAAGCGTTGCACACGCTTGAAGCCACTAACGCACGTGAAATAGATGAACGTGAAATTACGGACTTGTGGCAGCAGTTTTTCTATGAGAAACTTGGACTTCTCCTTTGGAAGGGGAAGCGGCAGCAACACGAAGCTGAGATGTCTGGGCTTCAACATCAGTTCTACCAGATGGAGGAGATGAAGCAGAAACTCCACCTTTTGTTGGTGCAACGGCCAGCAACAATTATACAACTGCCACAAGTTGTGCACAGATGCTATCTATCGAGCTCTACAGTTGAGCAAGGTGAAAGCAACGAGCTGCCCTGGAGGAGGCGGACAAAGTTCCCCAAGAACAAAAACTATGCAGATCATGCCACTTCTCCAGCTCTTAGAACGAGCGGTGAGGAGCAACATATCGATGCGAAGAGCATCACAACTCTCAGCAGTTCGGCATGCCATCGGCGGAAGAGGCGGCAAGGTGGAAGTAACAAATCAGCTCACCACCATCGACCAGCAAGTCAGCGGTGCCAACAGAACGGCGACAAGGGTAAGTGTTTCAACAACAACTCAGCTTGTCTGTTCCGCATCTCCACTACCCACCTTGTAGTGCACATTGGGCAGCAGAGGAAACCGAAGAAGAATAGGAAGAATAAAGAAAGGGAGGACCAAAAAAAGCTCCTCAAAGAGGTGGCTACAACAACGACCCGGAAGCGATCAGTTGTACTAATGAGCCGATGCTACCACGCAACCGCATTCGGACGCATGCAACGTCCAAGAGGAGTGAAAGGTCCTCTACGGACCTCGAAGCAACCTTTGCAAAGGAGCAAAGCTACAAAAAAAATAATGTCGGGTCGGCAGGTGGTTGTAATAAGCCCACCTTAGCCTAGGTGGCGTGCGTTCTAGAGCCATACTCCACAGACTGAAGATCCGGTGGAGACATGCGAACTCTAATTGAGTGTGTGGCAGTAGCTTTGCAGGATCTCTTCCTGTACCACAGTTCTCAAGGCCTTCACCGACGACGGGGAGGAGGTCTGAGGAGGAAACGTTATCTACACTCGAGGGAGGGAAAGAGATTGTCTTGCCATGTGATTTTCAATTCTGCCACAACTCATCGAGAAGCATCAAGGATTGCAGCCGAAAGGGGGAGAACAGGAGATAAACAAAGGAAACTATAATTTTCTCCTGAATTTGGATGTAGTCCATTGTCGACAGAGCCGCAGTCCATTGCTATAACTCCTGACAGGCGGCTAGCAGCAGCAGATGTTTCTGCAAGAATTGTAACAGCTCTCGTCGGGCCTTTTTTGCAATATCGGCCTGACCACTTGCGATGGCGCAGGGTGATGAAATCATCGATGGGAGCAGTCGCTGTCGTTCTCATCCATGTACACAAGTGGTGCTCACACTACACACTTGGAACGGAGCGACAAAAAGAAAAAAAAATAACGGTGGTTGACACAACTTCTTGTGGATCGACCAACGCCGAATGCGATCGCGAAACGTTATCGCAACTGGTGAGCCACTGCGGTGGGTCAGAAAGCCTAGATGGCGAGCTAGGTCTATGAGGCCTACCGCGATGGCAAGCCACATCGAGGTGAGGCAGCTGCTCCACGACGGCAAGATCCTGCCGTGATGGCAGGGCCCCTCGCGTAGTCCATTGCGTCGCCGACAGGAAGGCGAGAAGATGGCCACACGACCAGCGTGGCAGGTAGGCCCACACGAGGAGAAAAAAAAAAGGAAAAAAAGGATGCAGCAACTGTGTGCACACTGCACGTTTGGAGCAATGGGAGAAAAACAAAGCCATGGGAGCCAGTTCTTGGGAGTAGCTCACTTTGCTTCTCAGTTGGGACTCAAATAGGCCAGTTACAAACTCTGATCTGAAGCAGTCCTCTGTCCTCAACCGGTGAAGAAAGCGACTGGAAAGGGGCAGCAGACGATTTGGCAAAAAAAAGGAAGAAGAAATTGCTCACTCGCGCGAGCAAGACAGGACATCCGAAAAAAAATAGGACGTAGTCACTCGTTTGCTCGAGCAAAATGGACCCCCATTTGTGCCAGCTCAGCGGCTGGCTGCTGAGCAAGGGGGAGGGGGAGGTCCGCCTTGGACCTCGCACCAGGTTGCCGCGATGGCGAGCTAGGCTAGCACGAGCTGCCGCAGCAACAGGCTCGACCGCGGCAGGGCCCCTGCCGCGACGGCTACCTCGACCGCAGCAAAGCCCTGTCGCAACGACAAGGCTCCTTGCAAAGCCGCAACATGGCGGCGGAAAGCGAGGGGGAGGCCCTCGGCAGGCGGGCCCATGCGAAGGGGCCAGACCAGCCGACGACGAGCAAGAAGACAAAAAAAATAAAAAAAGGAAAGGCGGCGGCAACGGTTGGCACAAAGCTCGCGTCAGGCCATCCGCTCTCCACAGATTGGCAAGGGTAACCCGACCATCAGGAGCCCGACCAGAAAGTGAAAAAACAAATCAGAAGGAATGTGGGCTGACGAGGAGCCAGCTTCGAGTTCGCCGGAAGCAATCGGCGTAACAGCCATAGCGGCCGCCACCATGGACGTCAACGAGTAAGAATCGCAATCAGGCACCATGACGCCCTCTAAACGGTGGATAGAGCGTAGTGGTGCGATAGAATGGCCAAGACGGCCGTGCGAAGGAGGCAGAAATGCCCTAGTCGCGGGGAGAAGATTGTAAATCGACCAAGAATTGGTCGTGGAGGCAAGGGGGACACCCAATGTGCCCCAGCCATGGCGCCAACCTATAGCAACACTGCCTCAAAGTTCCAAGACGTGGAGAAGTAGAGAATAACACTTTGGGGCAGCAGCCTAAGACGCTAGGGGGAGCAGTGAGTGAAGTCAAGGTGTCACTAGAGGCGGCGGCCTTATGTACTCTCCTGTGAGAGTGCTCACGTAAAGCGGTTTTGGCAGCGGTCCCACTAGGTGGTCCTAAAAGTGGCCCAGACATGGAGCCGCCACCTCATATGAGACAACCTCGACCTGGTGCATGTGGGATGAGGTGTATGTAACCATAGACTTGTTTTGCCCACAAGCAACCAAGAAAACCACAAGAGGGAGGTGACACCAACCTCACCCAAACCTTTTGTTTGGAGTCACCCATGTGCTCCAAACCCAAAAACGGCTCCCGAGAGTCCCAGAAGTGCCAGAAACAAGCCAAAAGAGGTGTTGCTTGAATTTTTTCGAGCAACAAAGTCACCAAAAAAATCCTAGCGGAGTGCCTGCACCCACGTGGAGCCGAAAAGACCAACCGAGTTTTAAAACAAATTCAACGGCCTCATTCCTCCACTTTAACCCTCTCGACGATGGTTTACTTATCAAGTCATCAGCACAATTATGGAGGGGGAGTGTTGGAGTGAGCGATAATAGTGCTGATTTACTACTTCAGCATGGCATAGACAGCACTCCAATCGGAGGCTCTGAGAGCATTTTACAGATTTTTCCGCGAATCTATCGGGTACGGCCTGGCTAAGAATCTTGATAGAGAAATTCCAGATTTTCTCTGGAGAGCAGCCTTAAAGGGTGTGAAAGGAGCTTTGTGCACAAGCATGCACATGTAGAGTGCATGCTTTCTGGCAACACAGACCTGCAAAGTGCTGCACAGGCACTCAGGTCAAGAGGGGCTCTTGATGACTGGATAGGCAACATGCACCCTGAACTAAGGCCTGAATAGCATCACCTCAATCATGCAGGAAGCCCAAGCCCTTAGATCTTCATGGGTCAATCTAGTACAAGCTTTAGGTGGATCCTGATCAGTGGGCCTGATGCGACAGCATGGCGAGATCAACGATTAGCATACGAAGGCTTGATGAACAAGCAACCTTCAAGTGAAGTTTCACCTGAAGACCTGATGAAGCTTCCTAAAGGAGGAAGCTTCCCCCTAGAGCAGCACAGGTATCAGGAAGAGCCCAGGACTGAAGGATGCTTCTACAGGATGGAAGCTTCTCCAGAGTAAGGTAGAGGTTGCACCAGGCCAGAACAACCTGAAGGATGCTTCTCGTTCAGGTGGTCAACGCCAAGACCTCAAGTATAAAAGGTGGAGGTCCTACCACTTCTCAGTATCCCAGCATCGCCAGTATCATCTCTCCAACACCACGTGCAAGGTTCCATGCCTTAGCACCAGAGCACCTTCAACAACGATGCTACTGGAGTTCCTCCCAAGACCCTTGCAAGCCTGGCACTTGCGTGCCAGCCTGGTTGGAGGATGATGCTAGTAATCTCTCTAGGATCATTGTAAGCCTGGCAAGCTCTGCCAGCCTGGGAGGAGGTCAATCCCTCCAGGGCCCCTATAAGCCTGGCAAAGCCTACCAGCCTGGGAGGAGGACGCCCTGACATCGTGAAGGCCGTTCACTGTTGCGACGGTGGCTATGACAAGAACCTTGCTCTGACGGCCTTGATGGCCTAGCAATGCATTGCACCCCGATTTAGGGCCAGGAGTTATGTCAGAGCACACCGCTGGACTGTTTGCATAGTTGTTGTTCCTTGTACAATACTTGTACTTTTAACAAGATTCAACTCCATAATTCTTGCTTCCGCTAGTTTCTGAACAGAGTGTACAAGGCATGCTTGCTGGGCATAAAAGATCCTATGGCAGCAGGGGACCCCCTTGCTGCATCAGACCACGCAGTGGCTTTGTCGCTGCAAGCTCACAAAAACCAACATGTAGGAGGTTATTCCTAGGACATTGGCTTGTAATGTCAGAGGTTATGGATTTTACGGACCAACTTTGGAGGCATTAGAGGGGAATTTGAAGGCATAAGCTGATGCATGCAGGCATAAGAGTGTCACTGATCCAAGCCCTTTTAAGTAGTTCTGAGAGGGGCTGCTTGGAGGCTCTTGCCTTGGAGGTTGTAATTAGTTCCATCGCCATGAGGGTGGTTACATAACCACCCAAGCTAAAGATTCACCTAGAATATGAAAGGTCAATGGTAGCTGAAAGGTCACCCAAAATTAATATAATTTTATAGTGGTGAGTTGACCAATCACATTTCAACTGGAAGTTCAAGGGTCATAACCTCAAAGGGCCTCCTAGAGAACCTTATATGCTTTTAAGTTCAGGAAAATTTCCTCAACTCCCTAGATTCAATGAGGTGAATTTTTAATCCCCCATTAGTAGATTAAATGCAAAGAAGATGCATGCTGTCCAAACCAAGCCATCAATACTTGGCGAATCATAACTTTCTAGGGTTGGTTTTCATCAAATGAATCATCATAAAATATCATTTTGAATGATATTCAGCATCACAATGTTTTTCTACATGAACATTAAGATCAAGACATTTACATTTAGATTATACCCACAAGACTCGTGGATCTAATCTAGATTTTTCAAGATAGGTAGCATTCAATATGCCGGGCATTAGCGACCTTGCTTGAGTGCTTTGGCACTCCCATCCATTCAACTGGTCACTCCAAATCCTATAGGTCACTCGAGCGACCTTTCATGGCTAGGTTTGGCTAAAATGCATCTTGTGGTGAAAGGTATCTACTTTAGAGGGTAGAAAAACTCACCACCTTAAATGGAGGGAGTAGAGGTTCGAAACTTTGCCTTTACAACTTCTAAGGTGCCTTTGGGGGCCATTTTGAGTTATGAACCTTGAAGTTCTAGTTGAAGGGTGGTTGGTTAACACACTTATACAACCTCGTAAAACGTCTTGGTGACCTTTCAGCAATTAGTGACCCTTCAGTTCCTAGTGACTCTTTAGCTGGCCTGGGTGATTGCATAACCATTGAGGTAGTTATGCAACTTCCTACAATCCTCTTATATGAGAGCCTCCAAGGAGGCTAACCTTGGACTACTTAAAGGGGCTTGTATTAGTGAAGCTCTTATGGGCTTTAGCAATCAACTTGTGCTTTCAAATTCCATGTGACGCGTCTAGAGTCCACACGTACAGGCTTAAACATCTAACATTACGAGCAAATGCCTTAGAACACACCTCTCGTAAAGTCCTTCGCCTCCTTGTTAGCTAGTGGATCTAAAAGCATTGTGTTCCAATTATTGTTTTTGAGACCTAGTCTCAAGGCATCTAGGGCGGGCGCCTTATGGGCCCACAAGTTTCCACTTGTGGCTACATCCGTATAGGTGGTTCAGGAAATTATTCATGTCCTTTGACATGTGATCTAAAAATAACTACAAATATTTTAGATTCCATCGTCCATGCCTTGCCCTTCCAAATTCTTGTATGAATTAAATCAGCCAAATTCCGCAAATCCTCACATAAGTGACGGAAAAAAAACTTGCTTACATTTGTTACGTTTAGTTTATTTTTGTTTCTTATATTTTTTGGATTGTCTCTTCAAATTTAGTCCATAAATCGTCAACAATCAATGAAGTATGGGAGGTATGCCTAGTTCTTGTTTTGGATACATTCAGATGAAGGAAAAATAATGGATAGGAAAAAGAAAAATCCAAAACTTTAGATTGTGGAATCATTGTATTTTAGCAAAAATGGGTGGGATGTGATGTAAGATGTTTGATATAATAAACGAGAAAAATCACAAGGATGAATTTCAATCTCGTTGGATGCTTGAAGATGCTTTAAAATAATTATTATGACATGTTTAACTTACATGAAGCTTTGTGAAGAATGCATAATGTCATGTAGTTTCACCATAATCAAACTGATTTACGAACATACATTGTTTTCTTTGTTGACCGCCATCCTCCATCAGACTCTGTCCCCTTACTAGATCTTGGAGTACAGATGGGGAGTGAACCGGCATTGTGATTTTGGTGTTGATTCTAGGGTTGCATCAATTTTGCGCCTGAATTATGATTCTTTTGTGATTCGGTCATCAAGAGGGAACCGGTTCAAATCAGCGGGACCCGGCTGCCATGCCCGTAGTTGTTTTCGGGTGTACCCCCTTCCAAAATTGTCAATTGAACATCATGATTTTGCGGACGTGAATCCTAATCCTATGGGCCACTCCCCCGCTGCGTACCTTCCGAACAGAGCAAATTCAAGAGGCGGATAAGATTTCGACCATTTTTGAACCGGCTTGAAACTTTTCCTAAACCGTGGATGATTAAGTAGATTTAGTGAAAATTGTTTTTGAAACAGCTTATAAATGAGCTTCTTCATAGTGGGTCTTAGCTTTGATTCTTTGCTTTGCCGCAGTTAAGACGTTTCCCACACGTTGGGAACCCTACCACGTAGGATTTCAGGGCGAATCATGATGAATTGGCGGGAACCCTTTGATTTCTCCTTTGATTGTGTGGCTGCATTTTGGTGCACTCGCAAGCATTTGCAAGCGCTCGCAGATCCGATCGCCACGCCGCTTCCGGCTAACCAAACCGGCGGGATCATAGAGTCAATAGCAAAATCAAAGCTCCGCTTCACCCCCATGTTAAAATCCATAGTTGTAGGTGAGGCCGGCAATACGCCTGCATATACAGCTACTAATATTTGTAAGTCAGCTGCAGATCGAACTACTTTCGAACATTAGTGTGTTGAACATGTCGCGAACGAATTCGTCTCCCGAAAGCTTCGACGCTCAAAAGTTCGACGCTGTGACAGCCCTTGCTGATCCGACACACTCCAGACGGCAACGGCAACGGCAACAGGAACTGCAATGGCGACGGCAGCGGCAACCGCAACGGTACCTGCAGTGGCGACGGGGTCGACGGCGCCACCGCCGGTCGTCGTCCTACATCGTGGTGGCGCGTTGCTGGCCATGCGCGCAAAGGCGCCCGCCGCTGGTACTCTCCTCGCGTGCTCAAGCGTGTGCGCGCTTGAGCATGCCGGCCGTGTCAGGACCCGGCCGTCGACGCCGCATGCGCGTGCTGCCAGCAGGACGCTGGCCGCCAACAGCGGCAAGCGGCCCGGCAGGGATTTTGCCGCAGGAAGAGCGTCGGCAGGAGCGTCAATGGCAGCGGCAGGAGGCCGGACCTCCGCCGCTGCTGCAGCACGTTTAACAGCAGCAGCGGCAGCGGGGGAGCAGGAAACGGAGGTGGTGGGGGAGGGCCAGGGCGAGGCAGCGGTGGTGGTGTTGTTCAAGCACGACTTGCGCGCGCACGATCATCCTGGCCTCACCGCTGCCGCCGCTGCTGCTGCTGCCTCACCATCTTCCCCGTCGTCATCTTCATCGTCATCGTCATCGTCATCGTCATCGTCATCGTCATCGTCATCGTCATCGTCATCACGGTCGTCAGCTGGTTCGATATCGGGTGTACCATTGGGAGTGCGTGTGGTGCCCATGTTCGTGTTTGACGCTGCTGTTCTCGCAGGTGGGGGAACGCCCTCTGCTGCTGCCGATCCCCGTCCCCCCCCCCCCCCCCCCCCCCCCCCCCC
>SZWC01006583.1:72480-116958 GCA_023375785.1 Penium margaritaceum
GAGCGCCGGGTCTGGGGGGAGGGGGGGTGAGTGCATATTAGTTGTCATTCTAGATCTGCAGTCGTTGATCGTCGATAGCCGTTGGTGATATATGAGCAGTCAACGGGTGGATATACATAAGTGTACAATTTTTTTTCTCATCACATAAAAGAAATACACCCCCCCTGCTACACTTTGCTGATACACTCTACCCTTTTGGGAGGGGGACATCGAATGCCGTGATGACTCCCCCCTCCCCCCAAAATTGAGTTGTTTGGTAAAGTGTATAGAGTCCATGTATCTCATGGACACGTAAAGACTTACACTAGTCTACAAGATACACTAGTGCACAGAATTTGTTGCTATATAATACATGCAAAAGGTAAAATGCTCAAATACAATCGAGGATTTTGGGGGAGGGGGGACGACGAGTTCGGCAGTTTGTTGCAGATAAAAACATGAACGAGTAATAGCAAAACTAATTCTTGTTTGAGGTAAAGAATGAGGATGTAAACATCCAATTTACAAATAAGCCCACACAGAATGTTTCAGGACATATGTACGCCATTTGTACATTTCACCCACACAGTCATATTCTTTTCATCCGTTATTCAATTATAACATGCAATTCCCAAGACACAGGTAACGTATCCATTGTTTTCTATGTGAACACAAGACGATTCACCCTTAAGACAATTTCATAGAAATTACCCAAATCTACATACCTAATACACTGCATGTGGCGTGTATAAAATGGGGAGGATTAACTATACCTAACTTAGTTACCACTTGTGGTCAGTCAACTTCCTCTTCCCACACTTGTTCTCGGCACGGGCATCGGCCCTACCCCCACTCGGCCCGGCCTTCGGCCCTGCCCCCAGAAGCTCTGTGAATCATGGCCTGCTGCCATGGCACAGCTTCTGCCTTCATCGCTGTTTCCATCATGCTCTGCAGTCTTCTCATGAAAGGCCCGGGCTCTGCCCTGCCTCCAGTTTCATCGTTCATCATTTGGCCCGCGCTTTGTCGTTGCCGTCTCCCTTCATGATCGACCCGCTCCTCATCGATGCGGGCCTTCATCTTCATCAATGCCTTTGTTCTTACTATTGCCTCAGTTCTTCTTGTCAGTCTCCCCCCCCTTGGTTGCTGCGGCATGACATGGAGGCGTGCCTGTGCCTCGGCACTGCGGCTTACCTACTTGGCTCGTTCGTGCCTCAGTGCTGCAGCATCATCAATTTCTCTTATTGGCTTCATGGTACTTTGTGTACCTTACTACCTTCAGCGCCTGTGCTACGGCACTGCGCCCAGTTTCCTCTCTTCCACTAAACATCCTGCCGCACTCATCCATCAGACCGCGCCCCATGCCATCTCTTACACCTCAGGCTTACGTCACCGCATATCTTCCTTCTCATCATGATCATTTTTTCCTGACATGGTATCAGAGCAGAGCAAAAGCTCCTGGATTATTCATCCCTTTACCATCCTTCCATGATTCTCAAAACACTTCAGTAGCAGAAGCAGCCAAAGCAGCAGTCGCATCAGCAGCAGCATCATCATGTCCTTCCATTGCACTAGGCCTTCCTTTGTGGCAGCATGGTTTCTAGCCGCACATCCCAAGTCTGGCCTCAAGGCAACTTGCATCTTCACAGTCAAATTCCTCCTCCTCGTGGCGCAATAGCATGAGCTGTTCCCTTGCCCACATGTCGTCGTCTTACTGCAACTTGTGGCAATCTCAAGCTAGAACATAAACTCGTCAGCAATCCTCGCAACATCAAGCATCGAAGTCAGCAATAGCAGCCTCCTCTCTGCGGTGCGACAGCTTCTGCTGTCCCCTTGACCGCCTCTTTTCTCTCTTCATCCTCCAAAGAGAAAGACAACAACCTCAGTCGTATATGTCAACACAATCCCATCAGCAACCTTCGGATCAGCAGACATCACCATCGGTAGCCGCCGATTCCTCTTCGTGGTGCGAAATTCCTGACTGTCCCCTTGTCCACCTCTTCTCCTCTCACAGATGCAAAGACCTCTCACAGCAACATCAGTCATACAAGACGTAATTCCCTCATAGAAGAGCCACATCAGATCAGGATTCACAACAACCCCAACATAATCATCATGTGCCTCACAATACACAGCAGCCGTCACCTCAACAACAACTGACAGCAACAGCACCGTCCTTGCAACACAACAACCCTGACCACCCTCTACTACAGCCGTACAACCTCGGACAGCTACTACGACCCGTTCATCCTCAGGAAATCCATGTCACAACCCCTCTGTTGCAATTTTTCTCCATCCCTCAAATGTGCACCACTTAGTCAGACTCAAGCCATCACCCAACATCAACTCTTCTACAGAAATAACATCACAACATCACTTTTTTTCCACGATACCTCCTTGGTCACACTGCTTCACACCTCCACTACTTCACAAGCAATTACCAAAGCATGAGCAAGTATCATCACTATCAGTAGCATCATTCTCTCCGCGGCGCAGCAGAATCATCTTTTCCCTCGACCGCTCCTACTCCTCAATGAAATCGTCCGTCCAAAAACCTTGGCTCCTTAGTACTCCCAATTTTCTCACATTGGATGAAGAACTCCCCGGCCAACAACCTGGAGAGGGACGATCAGCACTGAAGCATCAAAAGCATCAGAAGCCACAGCAGCAGTAGACAACACTATCATCTTACTAAGTATTCTCTTCTTAGCCGTGCATCAGCGTCAGCTGGTCCCTTGTCCGCATCTCTCCCTCTTTCATCTTCCAACTTGCATCGGTCCCAAAGAAGCTGAATCATCGTCAACAACAATCTCGATTACAGAAGAAGCAGCATCAAGTACAGCCAACATCAACAAAAGCGACAGCAGTGTGTCAATGCAGCAGTAGCCACAACCTTCTTGTGATCACAAGCCTGAAATTCATCTCTCTACGACCAGCACCACTCTCTTCTCTTGCAGCTCATCGGGCTCTCCCTCTCCCTTGCTGTGTCTACTCCTCAACTGCCCTTCACTCGTACCCATCTGGTCTGTCACCACGTCAACCTTCATTTACAATCATTCATAGTACCACATCCAATGTTCTAATCGCTCATCAACATCTTAAAGCTCACTTCGTTCCTCAACGGCATTCAGCAGGACAGATAAGAGAGTTGCCTTTAGGTTTCGTGCCTTGTGACCTTGAGGGGGGCTGTCAGAAAACTACTCAAAGCCCACAAGGCACTCACGGGGTCTTGATCCCTGTGTTCCATGTTATATTGTATCGTACCCATCTGGCCTTGGGAGATCCCCACTACAAGAATGGACCGCAGGCAGATGCGGATCAACTCTGTAGAACAACAATAACAAGAGATTCCAAAAATGACCGCCAACCGCTATGGCGGGAAATTCAACGGACAACCCAGCTAACGGCCTGACAACGGCAGACTACCAGTTATTCCCGCCCGTGCCCTTCAAAGCGGTTTGGACGTTGCCACCCGCCAAATGCCAAACGACACAACCGGTGGTTTGAAAGTGCTGACCAATGGAACACTATGGCGCCCACTGAAAAGAGCGTGTTTCCGACCCAACAAGAAGTAACGCCATACACGTGGCATCACCTACAGAAGCACTCAGTGAGAGGCAGCTGTGGCTACTCCTCAGATACCGCCTACCACATGATAGTCTACGCACTCTAGTATTTATGTATGTTCTTTGTACTAACTTCGTTATCACTTGTGGTCAACCAAGTTTCTCTTCCCGCACTTGTTCTTCACCCGGGCCTTGGCCCTAACCCCACTCGGCCCGGGCTTTGGCCCTGCCCCCAGAAGCTCTGTGAATCATGGCCCACTGCCATGGCGCAGCTTCCGCCTTCATCGCTGTTTCCGCCAGGCTCTGCAATCTTCTCATGAAATGCCCGGGCTCTGCCCTGCCTCCAGTTTCATCGTTCATCATTTGGCCTGCGCTTCGTCATTGCCGCCTCCCTTCACGATCGACCTGCTCCTCATCACTGTGGGCCTTCATCTTCATCAATGCCTTTGTTCTTACTAGTGTCTCAGTTCTTCTTGTCAGTCTGGCCACCCTTGGTTACTACGGCATGACATGGAGGCGTGCCCGCGCCTCGGCACTGCGGCTTACCTACTTTGCTCACCCGCGCCTCAGCGCTGCGGCATCATCACCTTCTCTTGTTGGCTTCATGGTGCTTGTGCACCTCAATGCCTTCAGCGCCTGTGCTACGTCACTGCGCCCAGTTTCCTCTCTTCCAGTGAACATCCTACCGTGCTCACCTTTCGGGCCGTGTCCCATGCCATCTCGTACACCTCAGGCTTACGTCAGCGCATGTGTTGCTTCTCATGATGATCGCGTTTTCCTAACACCCTAAGCCGTGACTCACAGTACTAAGCAAGCTAAAGAGCCTAGAAAAACAAAGAAAAGACAAGATCAAGAAGCTACAATAATTTGAGCACCTCTAAAAAAAGTGAGGACGAGGAGGGGTCAACTCCAACTTAGACTTAACACCCCACACGCTCCCTCCTTACTAATCATTTCTTCTTCTTTGTCGACTTGTCATCTGATCTTCCTTAGCCTCTTCTTGCATTCTCTTGGCGTGCCTTGTGTCAGAAACTGGGGTGCGGTTCCAACGTGGCCCGACGGGTCTACTGTGCTCACGACTATGTTTTGTGCGGGTGGTTCTGAGTCTAAACGTGAGCTTTCTGGTCGCCTCACGCTATGTTTCTGGCGGTTGAAAACAAATGGGAGGCAGTCACTTTTGCGAAGGGATGAACGCGATTTTGCTAACATGGACATGATCAGAACATTTGTAGGGCTAGTCATGATCTCTCCAACGCACCAAACTGTACGCGATTCGGATCATCGTAGCTCCCGCTACGCCAGCCGAAGCGCAGCACCCCAAACCAGTAGCTCAGTCGGCAGCGCGCACCACATCGCCTGTCGAGGCGCCTTCACACATCAAGGACCCATCAAAATGCCATTCCAGAGGCCCAGATGTCCCTACGCATAGTAGCGGCACCCCTCGCACCTTTGGGGTCTGTTTTGATGAGTTAATCATCGAGTTTGGTGATGGGGATTGATGTGGATCGAAACCTGTTCGCGGACCTCCAGTCAGAATTTTGACCAAGTCACCGAGTAACAAATTGTACTATTGAGTTCGGACTCCGAGCCAGGATTTTGGCGAAGTCCCTCAGTAACAAACTGCACTCCTGAAATCGGATGGATCATCCACCGGACGCCTCGGCAGCTCTTCCGGAGAAAAATCCCCAGATGGCATTTTGTTACTCGTTCCGGTCAATTATTCACTGAAAGTCGAACCGCGGCCGGCTCCCAGAGCCACCCCGTAGACCCCAACTTTGGAAGCCCATATCTCCCTCGTTACTAGTCCGATTCCGGTGAAACAACTTCCACCAGATTCAGCACCTTGTCAACTTTTAAGGGCACTCCTCCATTTTATGATCCGAGCAATCCTCCAGTTTCCAGATCCTTCAACGAGGAATCTCCTCTCTCTGGCGGCTCGTCGGCGCCTCCCGGCGCCGCACTTGGGCATGCAGAGGGGCAATCTTCAACATTCTCCCCCTTGCACCTGCCACGCCTGCTGCTCCTGCTTGCTCTCACTCATCTTCCGCCCATCATAGCTGGTCATCCCAAGTCCGGCCACGCTCAATGCGTGCCGGTCGACGGGCTGCACTTTGGCCAAGCAATTCGCGAGCATGTTGTGTGTGCTACAGTGCTACAACAGCACCTGCCCCTTTTCAACCATGTCCCGTGCGTAATGATAACGCACGCCGATGTGCTTCGTCCTCCTGTGCTGCGTCGGGTTATTGGTCAACGAGATTGAGCCGGTGTTGTCCTCTTGCACCACTGTAGGCTCCTGCTGCTACACGCCCAGCTCCCCCAGCAACCTACGGAGCCACACCGCCTCCTTGACCGTCTCGGCCAGCGCGATGTACTATGCTTCCACTGTGGATGTGACGCAGTCTTGCTTTCTGCTGCACCACGAGACCGCTGCACCAGCGAGGAAGAACACGTAGCTGGATGTGGACTTCCGCTTGTCCACATCGCCAGCGTAGTCAACGTCCGTGTTGCAGACCACACGCAAAGGGTCCGCCCGCCCCTTGCCGTCTAACCTCAGGCGCGCATGCCGCGTCGCCTGCAGGTAGCGGAGAATGCGCTTGACCGCCTGCCAGTGAAGTGGCCCAGGATCGGCCACGTACTTGCTCACTTGGCCCACTGCGTAGGCCAGGTCCGGTCGAGTCGCCACCATGGCATACATGAGACTGCCAACCGCTGATTTGCAGGGTACCCCTGCCATATCCTCCCGCTCTTCTTTTGTTTGCGATGCCATTGTCGCACTCAGTTCACAGGTTGTGGTGACCGGACTGCCAACTGGTTTGGAGTCCTCCATCCCGTACCGCTTCAACACCTCAGCCACGTATTTGGCCTGCCCCAACTCAAGCGTGCACGTCCTCTGGTTCCGCGTGATGGTCACCCCGGGGTAGTACTCTAGCTCCCCCATGTCCGATATCTAGAATCTGCTATTCAGTTGCTCTTTCAGCCACTATAGGCTCAGCAGATCCGTCGAGCACAAAATCAGGTCGTCCACGTAGATTGCGACGATCTGATGGAGCTCTTTGTCGCACCGCATGTACACGCTGTGATCCGCCTCACAGCACTTGAAGCCGAGTTGTGCCATGAAGCCGTCCATCTGTTGGTACCAGCATCTGGGCGATAGTTTTAGCCCATACAAGGACTTCCGCAGCTTACACACCTTGTCCTCCGGTGCCTCCGCCCCCTGTGGAACCTCCATGTAGATCTCTTTGTCTATGATGCCGCTAAGGAAGGCCGTTTTTACATCCATTTGGTGGAGCTCCATGTCCTTCACGGCCGCCACCGCAAGGATCGCCCGGATGCTTGTGAACTTGGCAACGGGAGCGAACGTCTCATCGTAGTGCTCGCCCTTACGCTTTGCGTATCCCTTTGCCACCAGCCACGCCTTGTATTTTTCAACCAAAATTTCTTTTGTGAACCTGTTCTTACTTTGAGCCGATGACCTTGGCATCTTTCGTCCTGTCAACCAGCTCCCACGTGCCATTTTCCGCGATGGACGCCAGCTCCAATTTGATGGCTGCGTCCCATTGATCCCCTTCAGGTCGTGCAAGTGCCTCTTGCATGGTAGTCGGCTCCGTTGATACAACCAGCATACACCGTGTCATGCCGATCCATTGACCGGTGCTTGCGTCGAAGCGCTTCCCCGCTTTTCGCTGCCTCCCGCTGCGGCGCGGTAGTTTTGGTGGCGCATCGTTGCTTTGCTGTGATCCCTCTGACTCACTACACTCCGGTGAATCATCGACTTGATGGCTCCCCAAGGATCTCTCTCGCTCTGGGAAAACATCACCCGAACGACCGGCACGTCCGGTGGATTTTCCACCGATGCCCGATGTGCACTTTGCCGAGAGTGCGCGCCTTGGAATCCTCGGTGCCTGATCTGCCGGATCCTCCTGGTGGATCTCCTCATCAGCTTGATTGTCATCAGAGTCCTCCGCGTCGGCTGCCACCGCTGGTGCATCTTCACATTCTGATACCGCATCCTCAACTTCAACTTCCGCCGGCTCCTCGTAGTCAAGGAGCTGGAACCACTCCCCCGTCTTTGGAGATTCCACCACGCCCACGTCATTGTTGCTGATGTAGCTCTGCTGCTTGTCAAACTCGACGTCTCGGCTGCGGATTACCTCCTCCTTGCGCATGTCCTAGAGCCTGTACGCCTTATGCGTGCTCTCATAGCCAAGGAAGAGATACGAATTTGCCCATGGCTCAAGCTTGTTGTCGCGCCTCTGCGCAACCTGCACCATGCGTACGCCTTGCACCCGAACACTTTCAGGTGTGCCACACTTGGTTTGCACCCGCTCCAAACTTCCTACGGTGTCTTCCAGCCGCTCTTCCCCTTCAGCACCGCTGTAGGAGTGAGGTTGATGGTGTAGCTCACCGTACGCATAGCTTCCGCCCAGAAGCTTTACAACAGTTCTGCATCCACCAACATGGTCCGTACAATGTTTAGCAGTGTCTGGTTGTCCAACTCCACCACGCCATTTGACTGAGGCGAATACGACGTAGTTTGTTGCCATTTTATGCCCTGATGCTTCATCCACCCGCTACAGCCCATGTACTCTCTCCCATTGTTGCTGCATAGCGCTCTGAACGTTTGGTCAATCTACCTATTTGCCACGGCGACATACTCCTTCAGCCGGTCTAGGACCTCGCTTTTCCGTTTCATGAAGTACACGTAGAGTTTTTTGTTGTAGTCATCTATGAAGGTGATGAAGTAACGCACGCTGCTCTTTGATGCCGTCTTGAATGGTCCGCACACGTTGCTGTGCACAACCTCCAGCAGGTCCGAGGTGCCATTCACGTTCTCGTTGAACGGTTTGTGCCGCGCCTTGCCCAAAATGCAAGGCTCGTACTTTTTGTGCTTTGCTGCACCTGCCGCCTCTTCCGCACAGTCGATGATGAGGCCACGTACCAGCTTGCGCTTTGCCATCTCCTTCACCACTGCGAGTGAGGAATGCCCCAGTCTTCGGTGCCAGAGCTCCAGATCAGCTCCCCCTCCTTTGGCCAGGATGACGGTGTGTTCTTACGAGTCTGCTGAATCTGTCATCGCGGGGATCACCTTGGTCTCCATGATGCAGAGGCCTCCCTCTCGCTTAGCCTCCAGCACTGGCTTGCCGCTACCATCCTTCCATACGACTGCCCCTCTTCTCCTGACGAGCACCTCATACTCCTTGTCAGTCAGGCAGCTGACACTTAGAATGTCAACCAAGCCAGGTACGTGCTACACGTTCTTGATCATGCGCTGCACCCGCTTCCCACCAACCACCACCTCCACGTCCACGTCTCCTTGGCCAGCCGCCGGCTTGACCTTGTCGTTCGCGACCACCATGGACTTGCTGGACTTGGTGTAGTTGATGAACCCGACCTTCTCGACCTGGATGTGCTCCTTCGCTCCGGATTCAAGGCATCGCCGGTTAGCCTTCTTGAGGTAGTGGTTCTGAGTGCCGTTGAGGAGCGCACTCTTGCCTTTGGCGTCCTTGCCGCCAACCTTTGCCTCCTCGGTGCACTCACGGGCCCAGTAGCCCTCGTTGCCATAGTTGTAGCACGCAACCTTCTTGGCGCCCTTCTTGCCGCCACCATGTCCGCCACCTCCCTTTCCCCTGCTTCTGCCACCACGCGTTTTGGTGACGAGGGCCGATGAGGACGAAGAGGACTCCCTGCATCTCCGTCACTGCCCCTCGTTGCAGATGTATTCTGCAACCACACCATAGGTGAGCTTGTCCTTTGCCCATCCTCACAAGAATGTGATGAGAGGGCTCCAACTGTCAGGAGGGCCATCACCTACAGCTACGTGTCAATCTTCCACCCCACGCCGTTGCACTGTAAGGTGAGCGACTTGATCTGCTGCATGGCGGTGATGACATCATCTCCCTCTTCAATTCTCACTATCAAGAAACGCTTCATGGCAAAGATTTTGTTCGCCAGTGCCTTGGATTGATGGATGGTACAGAGTTTTTGCCAGGCCTCGGCTGCCAACTTGCAGCCTTGGAAGTAGCCCCACTACGACTCAGCCATCCCGGAAACCAGCAGCATGAGCGCCTCCGTGTTCTTCTGTGCGAAGGCCTTCTTCTGCGCTTCCGTCGCTGTCGCTTCGTTGAGGACTTCGGTTCCCAACATGACCTGTAGCACACCCTTATGCGCGAGGTGGATCTCAAAGTGCCACCTCCACAGCCCGAAGCCAGGGCCGTCCGCTTACTTCTGGATGGCCTGCGTCTCCTTCTACGCCATTGTGCAGTCATCAACTCCGGGTCCTCAGAGTTTAACAGTGATGTCGCCCCCGACGACGATCCCGTCCGCCGCGGAAGCCGTGAACGATTTGCAGACCGGTCGGGGCTGTGGGCCCATAACCCTTTTGTCACAAACCGGGGTGCGGTTCCAACGTGGCCCGACGGGTCTACTGTGCTTGTGGCTATGTTTTGTGCGGGTGGTTCTGAGTCTAAGCGTGAGCTCTCTAGTTGCCTCACGTTATGTTGCTGGCAGTTGAAGACAAACGGGAGACAGTCACATTTGCGAAGGGATGAACGTGATTTTGCATTCTTTTTAACATGGACATGATCAGAACATTTGTAGGGCTAGTCATGAGCCCTCCAACGCACCAAAATGTGCGTGATTTGGATCACCGTAGCTACGGCTACATCAGCCGAAGCGCAGCACCCCAAACCAGCCACTCAGTTGGCGGCGCGCACCACGATCGCCTGCCGAGGCGCCTTCACACATCAACGACCCATCAAAACGCCATTCCGGAGGCGCAGATGTCCCTACGCATAGTGGCAGTGCCCCTCGCACCTTTGGGGTCTGTTTCGATGAGTTAATCATCGAGTTTGGTGATGGGGATTGATGTGGGTCGAAACCTGCTTGCGGACCTCCAGCCAGAATTTTCACCAAGTCCCCGAGTAACAAACTGTACTACTGAGTTCGGACTCCGAGCCAGGATTTTGGCTAAGTCCCTCAGTAACAAACTGCAATCCTGAAATCTGGTGGATCATACCCGGATGACTCGGCAGCTCTTATGGAGAAAAATCCCTAGATGGCATTTTGTTACTCGTTCCGGTCAATTATTCACCGGAAGTCGAACCGCGGCCGGCTCCCCGAGCCACCGCGCACACCCCAACTTTGGAAGCCCATATCTCCCTCGTTACTAGTCCGATTCTGGTGAAATAACTTCCACCGGATTCAACAACTCGTCCAATTTTAGGGGCACTCCTCCATTTTAGGATCCAAGCAATCTTTGAGTCACCAGATCCGTCAACAAGGAATTTCCTCTCTCTGGCGGCTCGTCTATGCCTCAAGGCGCCGCACTTCGGCATGCAGAGGGGCAATCTTCAACAACTTGTGCCTCCTTGAAGGCGCCCTCCTTGTGCGCCACAGCAATGTGGCAGCCTTCATAAACTCTCAAAGTGACGCCTTTCTCTTTATTATTCTTCTCTGAGGCCGTGAGAGTCCCTCGTATTAGGCAAGGGCACTGCTCCAATATTTGGTCGAAGAGGAGGAGAGGGAGCCTTGAGAAGAGGGGAAAAGTTAGTGGTTTGGGGGTGGACCCTCCCCATCCCGTCCGAGAAAAGTCCACTTAGTCCCCTGGCACGTGGGAGAAGCTGAGAGGAGTTGGCAGAAAAACAAATAGAGCTCCTCGAGAGCTTTCCAACACAATTTACGGTACTTAACATGGTTATCTTTTAAGCCCATACCCCTGTTTGGCGTTTCTACTACTGCTACAGCTGCTTGCGGCATTTTATCTCTTGTAGCCGCCGGAACTGTTGCACCCTTGGTCGTGTGGATCGTCCTACTCTGAAAACCACTATAACGACTGTGTCTCCAACTCCTGCACATAGGATGTCGTCAATGTTCGCATAATGGTGTCCAGAGCTCGTGGGGTTTTCCCCTCCTCTTCAGTCTTGGGGCCAATCGGCATCATCAACTCGTGGTGGGAGACTTGAATATTTCAAGTCTCCGAAGGCCCATGTTTGTTTTTCCTCATCTCCTCATTCTGGGTCCAAAATGAAGAGGTTATATCTTGAACTCGTGCATTCGTACAAGTCTCCTAGTTTCAAAACTTTTAGTTTAACCTTAACAAACTCCATTTTTGTTTTTGATGTGTCGGCACAAATCGCCGTGTGTGAGGTACAATCGACGATTTTGCATCGATACTTTTGCTTTTTCTTGTGTCACTCTCACTTGCTCCTATCCCTCGTCCTCGCTCGCTCTTGCTCACGAGGAGAACGAGCAAGGATGAGAGCATGAGGACACGAGCCTTGTCCTCGAGGCCCTCGTGGCCTCTCGTCCACCAATCAAGCCACCAGCTCGATCGGCGGTTGATGGCTTGCCGTTCGGTGGCCGACCGGTCATCTCACCGGTCGCCGGCCATCCAGCCGGCTGGTGGCCAGCGTGTGGCTAGCCATTGGCCAGTCCTTGTATGAGCAAGGGGTGGTTACGAACTACCCCCTCACTACTGCGAGGTGGGAGGGCCGAACTGGCCCTCCCGCTACACCCGGTATGCTCCCGTGGTGGAGGTCAAGCTTTAGCACTACACAAAACATGTGAAGGAGTACCGGGTGCTCAGCCATTATGGCCTCATGGGTAGGGTCATGGACCCCAAGAGCCTCGTAGGTCTAAAAGCTGATGTCAATGCAAAGAAGTGCTCATGTGGACAATGGACGCAGTATGAGTATCCTTGCCAGCAAACTGTAGCACAGATGTTGGACAAAGGCGTGAACCCGAAACAGTACACTGACATGCATTTGATGTAGATGGCTTCGCACCGGATGTATAAGTCACCCATGCCAAGAGTTAACCTCTACAAGGTGAAGCATGCCCAGTGTGGGTGGGGCCAGCCGGGTGTCAAGCGCTCCCACCGTCAACCACGCTCAAAGCGCATGGACAGGGTGACTGGGTGCAAACAAGAGTACATATAATCCAAGTGTGGGAAGAAGAAACAATTGCCATGCTCTTGAAAGAACCCGCCAGCACTCTCACCAGCCACTGTCGTTGCTATGCATGCTAGAGAGCTGGTCGTGATGGACAATAGACGGGAGCCACTAGTCGTTGCGCTTGTTATAAGTACTGGGGCAATTGCATCAGGGTTTGGTGGTGTAGGTGGTGGCATAGAGAGTGGTGCTGATGGCGGTGGGACAGAGAGCATGACAGTTAGTGCTTCTAGTGATGGGACACACGGTGTGTTTGGCGATTCTATAGGCGATGGTACAAAAAGCATGACAGACATTGCTACTCGTAGTGTGACAGACGGCCTAGCGGACGGTGCTGCTTGTGGTGGGACACCGAATGTGGCATGTGGCACATGAGGTAGTAGAGCACGTAGTGTTGAACATAGTGCAAGACGTTCTAGCGTCTTTGATACTATTGCATCCAGCCGTTCAAGTAGAGGAGCAAGCGGTGCAAGCAACAACGGAGGTGGTTTAGCATTGCGAGCTGTAGGAAGTGGTGCTGGAGAGGATGGACCAGAAGGTACGGACGTTATGGTCATCATGACATTGCAGGTTGAAAATCCCTATGATGCAGATGACTCATCCGATTCATCATGGTGTGAGAGCTCAAAGTGTGAGGAGTATAGTGACACACAGTTGGAGGAGTGGTAATGTTGCGGTGGGGGGAGGAGGAGTACAATTCCTCCTTTGATAAGTTAGATGGCGACAATACATAGCCCAAGTGCCATTGCCGTGGTTCATCGTGCTCTTGTTATGTGCCATGGTAAGCCTCACCTTTGTTTTTGTTGTTATGGCCATGCATGTATGCATTTTTCTGACATTGACTCCATGTTGTCTAACGACCACTATTTGTACTCCCTTGCAGGTTGTACCATTGACCTTCATCAGTGGTGCCATGAGGGATAGAAATAAGCACAAGCTGGTATGGAGGCCACGAGTGAAGGAAATCATGGAGGCACAAGTTACCAGTGACAACACAGTACTAGAGACAGCACTACAACTAGGGACACAACGTGTGCAACATGCCACAAACATAAAGAGTAGGTCACACGTGGCCAATCCCTATTGTGGTCATTGTGCATCACCCTTTACGAAAGAGTCTTTTTATGCTATGTGTGACTTCTCCAGTGATTTTGAGTGTGTTGCATCCAAGGTCATTGGCGACGTGCATGACCTACCCGTGTACTAACGTGGATTAGCTATGGGTACTTGAATCCCCTATTCTTTCAATAATATCTTTCCCATGAATAGTGTGTTGTTAGCTGAATGATGAACATTGCATTGATGTTCAGTTTCATTGGTAGATCTTAGGAACCATTATTATCACATAGTTAAGCATGAAAAAAGCACAATAATGACATTAACCATAGATGTTTTCCGCCACTTCAGCTAGTGGTTCTGTCATCTCAAACCATGTACATGAGAATGTGTGATACATGACACAATAACAAGAATTCCAAATGCAATACCCAGGTACAAATGGGTTATTTGAGATCGACTGTTGGAAAAGATGACTTAAATATCCACCACCATGAACGGTGACCCAGGGTTTGAAGTCCAAGTACATTGATGTTTAAAATTATAAGCAGTCCTTAGGAATGTTCACTTTCTATTAGCAAAGCATGCGGAAGGAGCAATAGTGACATTATGGCAGGATGCATAATGATTTAAGAGACTCAAGTGATGAGGATGTGGATGATGTGAGCACATGCACAGTGGGTCAATTGATATGGAACGTTGACAAAGATGACTAAACTATCTACCTAAATTCACATTGAACTAGGGTTTCAAGTCCAAGGCTCCCAATGCCTAGGGTTGTTTGGTGGGTGAGGAGCAAGCATGAGAATGCCAAGGATCGAGCACATAGTCTCAAGTTCGTATGGGTCGTTCACCCATGTGGGCAGGTCCGCCGTTGCCACGAACTTCCCAATGAGCCTATATCGTAGTTCATGCCTCCAATTCTTGGTGAGGATCGAGTTCCTGTGACATGGTCATGGTTCGTGTCCCTCTTCATGCCCCAAATTCATCCCACGTGTTTGCCCTACCAACGTCTGCCCATGTCACGGCGTGGCTGTTAATATGACCGTCACGAACCTCATCATGTCCACAAAGCGTTCGACCCATGGTTTGTTTGTTATATTCATGTGTAGTGAGATTGTACTGCCATTTGCGAGCGGCATATTCATACGTAGAGTACAAACTGTTACATCCATTATGGACTAGGTGGCTCGGACCAGATCCATGGCTACCATGGTTCTGGGCAGTTGGATGCCTCAAACTAGACAATGGCCACCCCGTATACCATGCCATCTTTTTAGGTGTCACTAGAGATATGGCCGCATGAGGTTGCCAGACACCAAACCTCCTGTTGCGAGCTACATAACGATCCCATTCTTCCTTGAGTGCAACCCATGCCCAGTGAGCCACGAAAGGGTCTATGTAATGCGGAGCAACCCATCCACCATGCTCATCCCCATTCTTCCATCCCTCGGTTGACATTTCCGATCTAGTGAAGACAATTCTACGACACATGGAAAGTTGTTCTCAGTTGTATGAACTTATAGCACGAGTAATATGCATTTATGCACTTGAAACTATGCCCAATGGCGGTACGAACCAGTACATTATAGCGGTTCGATACTTCAACATGTGCGTCGATGTGGCCAAAGTTCATCGTGTAAACCATGGAAAAACGTTTTTCCAATGGGTCATGAACTATGTGTTACATTTTGCATGACTCAAGAGTGACGGTAGAGGAGCAACATGCACGGTGAGCTGTGATTGGTTTTGAAACCTGGAGCTGGGCATCCTGCTCCAGGATATCAATGGAATGTGTTCATCCTTTCAGCACATACTTGGTTGTGATTTTTAGAGTGAGAAATCATTATGCACATTTATTACTTCAGTTTGGAGTAGTTGACACTCCAAATGGAGGCACTAAGAAGGATTTATGGATTTTTCCGTGAATCTACCGGGTGCAGTTCGGCTTCGAATCTTGACGGAGAAAGTCCAGATTGGAGATCAACCTTTAAGGGTGTGAAAGGTGCTTTGTGGACAAGCATGCACATGATGAGAGTGCATGCTTCTGGCAGCACAGACCTGCATAGTGCTGCACAGGCACACAGGTGAGGAGGGGCTTCTGATGACCAGACAGGTAACATGAAGCTTGAACAAGATGCCTGCAAAGCATCACCTCAACTATGCATGAAGCCCAGAACCTTGGATCTTCATGGGTCAATCTGGTGCAAGCTTCAAGTCGATCCTGATTCATGGGCTTGATGTTGTAGCATGGTAACATCAACGATCCTGAGAAGAAGGCCTGATGAGCAAGCAACATGCAGGTGAAGTTTCACCTGAAGACCTGACAAAGCTTCCCAAAGGAGGAAGCTTCCCTTTGGAGTAACAAAAGCACCAGTCTGAGCTCAGAGTTGAAGGAAGCTTCCACTAGATGAAATCTTCTCTAGAGTAAGGCAAAGGTGGCAATAGACATAAACTACCTGAAGGAAGCTTCTTGTTGAGGTGGTCAACTTTCCAAGACTTCAAGTATAAAAGGCAAAGGTTCTGCCATTTCTTAGTATCCCAGCATCGCTAGTATCATCTCCAATATCACTATCTCTAGTGCAATCCCCAATAGGTCTGTCCCCACACCATGTGACCATGTGCAAGGCTCCATGCTTTAGCACCGAAGCACCTTCAACCAAGATGCTACTGGAGTTCCTCCCAAGACCCATATATGCAACACTTACGTGTCAGCCTGGGTGGAGGATGATGCTAATGATGCCTCTATTATCCCTCTAAGCTTGACAAGCTCTGTCAGTCTGGAAGGGGTTCAATCCCTCTGAGACCCATGTAAGCCTGGCAAGGCCTGCCAGCCTGGGAGTAGGTCACCCCGACATCCTGGAAGCCTCTCATCGTTGTGACGGTTGCTGTGCCAAGACCCTAACTTTGACAGCCTTGATGACCTAGCAAGGCGTTTTGCCTTGTTTAAGGCCATCACTTCCAAGACTTTGCATCCACTAGATTTTTTCCAAAAGTGTACAAGGTTTACTTGCTGGGAAAAAAAATCCTACGGCAGCAGGGGAGCGCCTTCTGGCACTTGAGCATGAGATGACTTCATCATCACCCGGTCGCCAAATCTCAACATCGATGAAATGGAGAATTGACTATGACATCGGCTCCTTCAGTGGTCCTCCATTGCTTAAATACAACTTGCAATTGTGGCATGCCATGTAGTCAGATAGGCTCACCACTGTTATTATAAAAAATAATTCATCCAGTTGGGGTAGGTTCTCCCTTTTTCAAAATGTCTGTACCTTGCTTCGTGACTGCATGAAATGTGGGTATTGCAGTCATGTAGTCTATCGTCGGAAACGGGTGCTTCTTTGTTGAACTTTGGGCAGAGTGCACATTGATTAAAATCACTACGGTAAACATGGACCCCTTGCCATAAATTAAGCCTCCGATTCTTCTTCTTGTAGGCCTAGCTGATATGCAAATAAAGTTCTCAATTGTGGATAACCAGTAATAAAATTCGCAAAAGGTAGGTACCATTGAATCAACCAAAAAAAGAATGAAAAATGTAAAACAATATTGACAGTTCATAAATAAAATATTATGTGAGTATCAATTTAGTTATTTACTAATTCCAATTATAATATGATTAGTATCATAATTATGAAAGGTTTAAATATACTATTAAATTTAACATTATTTCTTTACTATTACACAAATAAGCATGGTCCATGAAATAATATGGTTTTCACATAATATTGTTTCTTTGGATGAAATAGGAAGATTTTCAATCATTTAAATTTATTATAAAGCTATGGTTGTTAAACAAAATTGTTTTAAACACATAAAACCATATGAAAAGTTGCTCCATTTAGAGAAGCTTTCCAAAAAATAAAGAAACGATTTTTCAAAGATAATACTCATGATTAACCACTTACTTCATATTTTCTACATTTCAAAAAGTTTTCATGGTCCTTTGGTACAATCAGAAGTTGAAAACATTTTTAATATTGTGCATACAGGATAAGATAATAATGTACTTCAGTTGAGAGATTTTTTGAGATGATTCAGGATTAAAATTCAGACATATGGTGTACAAATGAGGTTCTTGACTTTTAGTACATGTCATTAAGATTCAAAATTGAAAGCCCTCGTAGAGATCTTTCTTGTGTAATGGGGTAATCTTTGTGTAAATTGCACGTACGCACAATATTATTGTCTTCGGCCGCCTCCGTGACCATAATTGAAAGAATGTGATACATTGCGCTCAATTGTGGCTAGTATTGTGAGGGTAATCACAAGCTACGTCAATCATGGCCAAATTTGAGGCTTGGTGAAACATTATGGCCAGTATGGATAACGATTCCGAGCGGCAGCTAGTCTTGTAAGGATCATAAAAATAGTGACTAAACGATTGAAATAATTGCAAGGGATGTATGGGCATGAAAAACTCTGCTACTATCCATCTCCTCGATATGACCTGAGAATATATTTTCAACCCTTGCAACGTCGGCAGTGTGCCCAAAAATCAGGTCGAGATTACTTGGCACACGACAACTGCACGTACAAACCAGAGAAAAAAACCATGTTGCAAATCGAATTGTTTCGCAGACCTGGAGTTTAACGAAACCGACCAAGATTTCACGTGGAGGATGCATAAGAAGTTTCATGCCCATTCAACCTCGACCGTGAAGAATCGAAACGCGGAGCTTAGGGCTATCCAGGAAGGAGATGAGAGCCAGTGCAGACACTATGGGCGCGGCTGGTAAACGCTGGAATTCGTCGTTGGGACGTCTCAACGATGGATTCCAGCGATGGGCAGTCGGTCCTGTCCGCGGTGTTTCACAGTTGAAGTCGTACACGTGGGGTCGCTCGCCCCTCAACGTCGATCCGTCCGGAAGGACTTGTTTGTTACCTTATTCAGCGATCCTTGCGGGCCCCACGCGGCGCACCAATGGCTGAACAGAACCTTCCCAACAATCACAGTTTTCACCAATCACGTGTGAGCGTCCATTGTTGGAAGCTCAATGCTCGTCCGTAGTTGGGAAAAGTGTCTCCGGACCTGACCTCCTGCACCGCTCTTCTGACCGGTGGTGACAATCACTGATAGGAAGGGTTAGGTGTGTGGGCTAGGAAAGTCCTCCAACAAAAGGTGCGAAGAACTGTCCGATGGCGTTCAACGATGGATTCCAGCGTTTACCAGCCGCGCCCAATTACTGGGATTCACGAATCAGTACCACTCATATAGAAATCATTACAGATGCAGCGCGTCCAAGCTCCATTACGTGGACCGATCCCGAGAATCATTGGGCGCGGCTGGTAAACGCTGGAATCCATCGTTGAGCGCTATCGGACCGACCTTTGCACCTTTTGTTGGAGGACTTTCCTAGCCCAAACAACTCACCCTGCATTCTCATCATTTTCATCGCCGGTCAGGAGAGCAATGCAGGCGGTCAGGTCCAGATTGACATATTTCCAACTGCGGACGAGCATCGAGCTTTCAACCATGAACGTTCACACGTCATTGGTGGAAACGGGGATTGTTGGGAAGATACTGTTCAGCCATTGGTCTGCCATGTGGGGCCCGCCTGGATCGCTGAGCAAGCTTGGAGAGCTGCTCTTCCGGACGAATCTATGTGGATGGCAGAGCCACTCAACGTGGACGAACACAAGGCTTCATCAAGGCTCAAGGCTTAAACACCGCGGACAGGACCGACTGCCCATCGCTGGAATTCATCGTTGAGGAGCCAAAGCGACGCATTCCAGCGTTTACCAGCCGCGCCCATTGTTGGTCAGTTCGATATCGAGGTGAAATCGACGGCTCACAGAGAAACTCATGTGAAATCCCTATGTAACCCATTTTGTTATCAAGAAGCGTCGTTCACTCATCCTTCCGACACGGTGAGAAACCAGCCTGAATATATGAGACAGGAACCCATATTCCCTACACGAACCTTTCATCCTACTACATACAAACCTTTAGTCCGAAGTTCAAAAGTAGACCTCAAAATCATACTAGATATTGTTTCCTAGCTCAGGTCCACTTCCAACATATGGGGCATATCATGTACTAAAACATTTCACTATAACAAAACAAACGTGAAGCCCCTCCATAGCATCTATACAATATAGACAAAATAAGTAAACATTTCCATGAATTTTCTCAGCATTCATGCTTAAGTCACACTTCACATATAGAAAAAGGTACCCACTATAATCCTCTCATACACAAGGTGTTTAGAAGTTATAATGACTACATACTTCATGCCAAGCTCCATAGTGGCACAACGTTTAAGGAGAAATACCCAAGCTCCAAATGATTTACTACATGATTTAGACTGTTTCATGGGTTTTTCAAAATAACAAAATCACGCACGTACTCCCTCATTCCTACTTTTCTCATCATTTTTTTTTGGAAAATCCAAAACGCCCAAGACTCATGGAAAACTTTAATTGAAACATAGTAAATTCTTTCCAAACTTAACCATATCATGTTCCATAATGATGTTTTTTGGATTGAAGATAAGATGATCTTAATTTCATTTTTTAATGATTTGCGGCATGCCCATTCCCATCACACGCAAGAACTAAAACATTTGTATGCAGAAAGAATCAATGGTCATGTAATGAGATCATAAAATTTTTGAAACAGAAAACCATCATATATCGTTTGTGATTCATGGATGCTTTGGTGAGAGGAGTGTGATCACGTAATTTACTAGATTTTTCTCAAGAAGGAGTTATTATATGGATTTCATTACATGAGATGATGTAACCACATCACTTTCATAAGATTTTACGTTATCTTGTTTTCTAAATTGTCACCCCTAGAATGGAAGGGAGTATCTTTACGTCTTGTAAGTGGTTGCAAAACACCTAGCGTCATCACTTATGGTTGTGCGACGTGAACTTCTTCACAATTTACTTAGTTTCAAATTTCATGTACGTGGGAAAGGCCAATTGAAAACAACCATGCATACCCCTTTTTTGTGCAAGGATTCAAATTCATGATGAATGCATCCATTTACCTTTAATGTAAATTTTGCTAATTTTTTTGTGGTAATCCCCATTGAATCTTATCCCTGAAGAAAAGCGAGGAGATGAAACATTACCTTATCATTGATGGTGTTCACAAAGTTTGTTGGTGGCAATAACCCTATCTTATACCAATTGTACTGCATAGTGTAATCAGTTTGTACAATAAGAAGTTTTGAAATGGTTATTTATGATGTATATGTTTGTGGAAAGATTAATGGGTCTAAAGAAAAATTGATAAGATTGTTTTTAGAATATGGAGATTTAGTTTAATGTGCTAATTTGTCCAAATGTATGTGTTTATAACTTAGGTGTCATTTGCTACGTCCAATTTCTATTTACAGTCATCTCAGCTTAATTCGTATTGCATGCATGAAAAAAATCCTAATACAAAAGCATAAAAATTCATAAGATTGATGTTACGTGTATGAAATAAACGTGCCCACTAAATTATCTTCACTTCACGAAGTTTTGAAAGAGGAAATCTTCAACATTTTCAAAATATATGTTTATGACATTTTTGGGGTGTTTTCAAGTTTTTTAACAAAAAATTTATCATTGAAACACGGGAAATCATGAACATTGGATACATCTATCATCTTATGTCTCTGAATGTATTGTTAGGGTATGCGCCTTGAGGAACATTCTGTGTGCCTTGATTGCTGAATATTGGGTATGAGAGTTCGGTATTGAGAGACTACGGGATTTAGTAACGACTTGAAATGAAAGGAATCTGGTAAGTTTGTCTCGACAACAATCGGAGGAGGCTCCCGATTTACTTCAGAATTCTGCCCGTTCAACGCTTCCACGTCACTTGGGTCACGGCTGGGAATGGGTGAGTGGGAACATGATCGAAGCTCACCTACAATCCCACCCACCCACTTTCGTCGGACGACCTCCGTGGATGGATTTGGGTGAGGCGATAGGATGTGTGTGATGGACAGCGGATTTTTACCGGTTTTTTGGGTTACATAGTAAACCTATTGTTTTCGCTTCGTGTGACCAAATTGGGAATATCGATAATATTCTCTAAGCCCAACCTGAGCTCGCGACTGGAAAGTGAAAGATTAGTGAGGAGGTGCGCTGTAATTTTTGGAATATTTTCGACAAGGGCAGACAGGCCTCTTCGCGGACACCGATGGACTCAAACTACCGGAAAGTGGGTGGGATCGACATGTTTCACCGACTTTCCGGGCAGGAAATGTCTAAGCTCCGTCGTCGATGATGTCAGCAAGTAGGTGAGTGTCGATCATGTTCCCGCTCACCCATTCCCAGCCGCGGCCTTGAGTTGTTGGCCACTGCAGTGTCGTCATAAAACAGTCCTCCTCGCATCCCNCCCCCCCCCCCCCCCCCCCCCCACCCCCCCACCCAACAAATCGCCTTCCTCTTCCCAGCAATGACGATGGTTCATTACTTGCTAGCAGCAGATGCGACGACGCGGCCAGGAAATGAACACACAACGACTGAAGTATGGCAGCTGGTCATTATTAGATCCGATCCAAAATTTCTTGTCGTAGCACGAAGTGGGAGGCGGTCGTCATCCTTAAGAAGCATCGTTTCCGCCACCTCAGTGGCATGAGGAAAAGTAGTTTCTTTACGAACTGCCAGGTTTTGGACAAGGTAACATTAGTTTTATAGGGCAATGGACTGGCATGAATATAGACCTTCTTTCGCCAGGATAAGGTACGCGGTTTCCAAATTGACGGGAACCAACACATAGGTAGATCTCGATGGTTTTTGGATTCACGAGAGGGAATCCAGGAGAAGGAGATCACTCAAAACGCACACTACGAAGTGGAAGTTAGATAGAACAGACGGGTAGTTTTATGCCTATCTAACAGAACCTACCTCAGAAGAATGAAATCGTTCCGAGATCTAATTTTGCCGGATCTCCTTTGTTCTATCGATCTCCAGGAGTGATTCCCGGTTGACAAGCCAAAAAAACTTCAGATCATGGATCTCAGGCATTCACTCCACGACGAGTACTCGCTCAAGCGTTCAAATCGATCTAGGCAAAATAGCGAGGTGCCTCTATTTCATCCGCACGCATCGTAATTGTCCTGCATCCGGTACGAACGTAACCGACAGAATAGTAGTGTATTCTCAATTGTTTGTGTCAGGTACATGTACCATTCTACATAATTTTCAACATCAGGTCAGAATTTTGGGCGTACCTAACCCATTCTTAAGAATTTCTAAATCACTAATTCCGTAAAAAAACTTCATTGAATTTTTTTATGAATTCAAATGTCATTAATTAGTGGAAAGGAGACAAGATATCCATGTGCCCAAAACATTGAGGCTACCACATCCACGAGCAAGACTTTATGCATTTCATATGTAGAAATTACAAAAACAAATTACAATAAACCTCTCTTGCCATGATCAATGAGCGGGATGCGTTGCTAATCGAGTATGGCAAGGATGGTCATGTGACCAATAATAGATCGTGACTCTCGCTCCTTTGAAAGATCATGATGGAGTAAAGACACCCATTTAAAAAAAACCTTTTTTAAGACACAAAACGCCCCTTTTTTTTATCAAAAAAAAATCCAAACCCATCCCCTTGGATTTTTTACTCAGGGTTGAAGGATATTTATTTTTAATGGTAACCTACTAGGCCCTACGGTAAGTAGGCCAAATAGGTTCCCTTTCAGCACATGGGGTGTCTCGAACCCCCATGTAAATCCCTCCCAAACCGTCCTTTCGGCAATCACAAACACCTAAATATAATAGTTTGTGATTTTCAATTAAACCGAAGATGTCAACACTCCAACGCCATCATTTATGCTATGTTAATATGCCATTTGTGTATTTTTTCTGGAACCCTTGTTTCTTTTCTTGAATTTGTTAAAATATCATCTTCAAAGTGTGTAAGTGGTGGAAATGGCTTTGTTAACGATTGTTCTCTGGATATGTCAGCTTTACAAGACTTTTATGGACACATGGTCTCTCATTGTATTGATAGTTAATCATTTTACGTAAAACAAATTCATTTCTTTCTACTCAAAATGTAATTGTTTTCCCCTGCACTGAATAATGTTTTTTTTAATTGTTACAAAATGTTTGTTGTAACAGCCATGCCTTGTTTTGCGATTAAGTATACACAAAAAACATATGCTCTTAGAAAACTCATCAAAGGACATTTTTGCGAATATGCATCCAACACCCCTAGCGAACAATGAGGTTCTAGCGGCCAACTAGAGGGGGAGAGTAGTGATGCAATGGATCTTCCATCGTGATACTCTTATTGCCTTAAATTTGGCCTATGGATAGGATCCAAACTTGAGCTAAACTAGGTTGTACATTAATATTATTTCTCGAACCTTCACTCGTTGAGACATCGGTCTCAAGCCCCTAAAGCCCGAGAATTATAATTTAAAAAATTTATTGTACACTAGATTCCTCCCCCTTTGCCTTGAACCATCTTGGTTTATCTTTGCTCCCAGGGGTTTGGTCATGGCATACTTCATGATGCTGACCATGCAACGAGACACGTAAATTATGTTCACACATGTGAACTCGAGTGATGGTAAATCACCTCAAATTCATGCATGTGTTGTTCATTGTATCAAAAAGTTTATTATTATGTTAAAAAATTTCTCACAAAATACCCACATGAATGCATGTCACAAATCCTAGATGTAAATTCCTCGTATGGAATGAAAGTATGTGATGGGCTATGGGCTCTATGTGATGTTTGGTAGTTTTTGGGAAACTTCCATGTGCACTAGTTTGTTCACTTCTCGATACACTTGTTCATACATAGTTTCACAGGTGAGGCAATTGTTGGAGTGACCAATAACTGCGCTAAGGGATAGCTTTGATATGGCATAGTTTGATCCACAATTAGAGGTCTGTACGCGAAGTTAAAGGTTATTTATCTGTAATTTCTTATTGTACTCGCCTCATTCAATCCTGGCATCCACGTCTAAGGGGGAGAAGGAGCATGAATCTTTGTTTGTTACATACACAACAAGACTATGCATGTCTGCAGGCCTAGCTAGGTCAAAACCTGAGTAGTGCAAGCAAGCATTACTAGGCCCTTAGCCTAGACCAGTCTGGGTAGTGCTACACCTCACTAGACTGTTAGGATCGCTTGCATCATCTCATGAAAGCAGAGCTCTAGAACAGGCACCAATCTACATTAGGTGGTGCATAGACGTCTCACCATTGCAACAACTACCACATGCACGACCTAACAGTTTCATCAGCTACTACATGCACGACTTAAAAAATTTATGCGGAGCCAAGAGTGGGGATCACTTTCCGTCATTGGCAACATGCACGACTTAGTAGTTAGGACCACTGCCAAGTTGCCACCCTTTAGGAAGATTCCTCAAGGATGAAGCTACCACCTTGTAGTAGGATGTTTCCTTTTAGCATATAACAGCTCGTCAACTTGCCAAGATCACAGTACAAAAGCACACTGTGCTAATTTAGTGTAATAACTCCAACAACAACTCCAGAAGCAACTCCAAAACTCCATACAACAACTCAATAGTTGCACCAACACTCAACCTTTGCTAGACAATGACTTAGAGTAAGACTCTATAGATGTTCTCTCACATGAAGACCCATGTCAGCTTGGCACCCTTCTGCCAGCCTGGGTAGGTCAACGCCCCTGACTTCCTGAAGGCCTGACTACCTAGAAGAGGTGGCCCGACTACGTCTAAGGCAGGAGAGTTGTCTTGCTAGAGCTCCCTCTATAAACTTGCCCATCTCTTAGCCAAGAGATATGTCAATGCATTGAGCCCAAAGTTAGTGTCTGGTGTCAGCTCTGCCTATGCGGTGTTAATCAAGTCTAGAAAGAATTTGTTAAATTTCCCCTTCGTTGACCCACTAAGCCTGGTAGCACTCAGCAAGCTTGGCTAAGAGGGTGAGCAATCCTCTAATGACTTAGTAAGTCTGAAAGTGGCTGCTATCGTTGAGAGGAGGCAGCCCTAACAATGTAGAGGCCATTTTAACTTAAAGCATGGTGACGGTATAGAGACCCTTGCAATGATAGTGTTCATAGCCTAGCAAGGTGCTGCGCCCTTGGATGGGACATGTTCTGTCAGAGCATAGAGTGGATCTCTGTTTTGCCGTTGTTTCCCTGTACCATACTTGTACTTGATAGTCTTTTAAACTAAAATTTTGAGTCTAGTCTTCCGCGTCCACAAATTGGAGTAAAGGGTTTACTTGTTGGACACAATGGTCCTAGACAGCTACAAGAACCCCTTACGGCATCAGAGCACATAGTGACTTTGTAAATGTAGGCTCCAAAACCCCCAAGATGGTATTAAGGTAAGTATGTCTGGGCATGCTCAACATGCAATTAAAGTAGTAGATCCGTGTTGCAAGCAAGAAGCAGCAGTTATAGACCAAGCTTCAAAGGATGACGTTTGTCACCACTCACCAGTGGCAGAGTGAGCGCGTGACTTGGTGACCCTCCACATATGGAGTCATTGAGGAAGATTCTAGCAACCTCAATATAAAGAGTCCTGTCAGAAGATTTCACGTGCTGCTGTGGAGTGGACGCGGTCGCAAAGACGAGCATTTCAATGGTGGACAGAGGCATGAGCAGAAGCAAAGCGGTAATGACGATAAGAGGAGGAAGCGGAAGCAAATGAGGATGCAAGATGATGAGGTGAGGCATGGGCGTAGCACCGAAGGTGCGAGCACTGGGATCTTGTTAGGAAAAGAGTGGAAGCAGCACTTTGTGGGAAGGGCGGAAGCTTCCTTCAAGGTGCGGGTGTTGCTGACGCATGAGTGACGTTTGACAGATGAAAGAGGGCGCAGTGCGAGAGCACGGGCGCTAAGCTAAGATTGAGGGCAAAGGAACTGGAAGCGGCCCAAAGGGCGAGCCTAAAGGAGAATCCAATGGATTGATTATAGACTGAAGTACGAGCAATACAAATAGGAAAGGTCTATCCTAGCGCACTTCGTCGAGCGGGCATAGAGGTGGCGGCTCGGGCAAGTGAGAGAACAGGAAGTGCCTCGAGACCACGATTTGGCTTTGCTAGCCGTACGCATGAGGGAGTGGTGAATGCAGGCATGATCTTCGTAGGTGTGTTTCGCCTGGGCCGTTATGGTCGAGGCCGTTGGTTTCGGTCCTGGCGAGCCTCGCACATTTGTCGGTCGTGAGACCGTTCGGATGTTGATCGCGTGACTCCGGAGATGAACCTGCATTGTCACTCTTTATTTTCTCAGTGGCTACACCCCTTGAAGCGATCTCCGAGATAATATCCGACACCCTCCTTGGATCGGGAGAGGGGTGTAAGCCTTGAATGGTAGGCCTGCCAATCCTGCTTCTGTGGGAGTGCAGCATAGAGAGAGCTTAAGAGGTTTTGGAGGCGATTGGCGCCTTAGTACCGGGTTGTAGAGGGAGAGAAAGCCTGGGCGATGTAGTAGTTTTTGGGTGGTGTCACTGAGTGAAGTGGCTCAGGGGTTGTCAGTGAGGGGGACGGTACAGTTTGTTAGTAGTGTGGAGGGAAGTTCAGTTGAGTTGCAGTGAGGTAGTGTGGGCTTGCAGTAGGAAGTAGACTGGTTCCAACCATACACCCATACAGTTCTTGGACTTGGGCCGTACTTGGATCTGCGGAGGTTGTGAGCAATGACATCTCTGCGGAGGCAGGCAATCCAGATTTCTGAGGTCATGTGATGTGTTTTCATGAAGCATTCTGCTTCTTGTAGTAGGCGATTGATGAGAAACTTGCCGTGGGCAGGAGTTGCGGTTAGCAGTGTTTCGTGTGTCATGTAGTAGCTTGTGAGAAAGGTGTAAGAGGTGCATAAGCAGTGTTGGAGAGGATGAGGCGAGGTGGTCGGTCGAAGTGCTCGGTCTGTTGCTTTAGCAAGTACCTAAGTGCAGGGACAGCCCCGGTCAATGTGTAGTGCAGTGCTGTGAGTATTGATCGTGAATGAAGAGGAAGTGGTTGTGACAAGTAGTGGAGAATGTAGATGGAGGCTGGATGAAGGCAATGTGCAGGGAGTCAAAGCTGCACAGAGAGGGGTGAGAAGACAGAGGAGGAGAGGAGGACGCGGTGTACATCTCAAGACCATACTCCTTAGATCCAATCTCAGTCACAGGCTCGACTACTCCTAACATGACAGCATTGTTAGGAGCAAGGTTCACAACAGCAGGGATATTAGGAGAAGATGAGGTTTCCATGTTGTTGGCTGGGGTTGAACGCCAGCTTGAACTTCCCATTCGGTTGAAGTAGCGTTGACGACGCTCCTCCACCCAGTTGGGTTGCTCTCCATAAGGCTTGCCAGGGTTCTGATCTAGCCACTCGTCAGTAGCGCGATGATCGCAGACATGAGGCGGGTGGTTGCGACGGTCACACTTGGTTCCTTTGAAGGGACCATGGCGGATAGTGTACGAGCAGGCGGGGAAGCGGTTGAACATGCGGTTGTCAGTAGTGGCGGCCATGGTTTCAAACGAGTTGGTGGCAATGGTAGTCTCGCGTGCTTGTTTAGCGACATATTCCTGTTCTACTGCCATGAGCTTGGGGCTGATGAAAGCGATGGTCAGTTGATCAACAGGCAGTTGTAGAAAAATGTGACGGATGATGTCATACTGACTAGGGAGGCCGGAGATGATGCCGGTGTAGACGGCAGCAAGAGGAAGATCAATTTTCATTTCTTTGAGATGGCGAGCGATGGTGGTGACGGCTGCAATGTAGCTGCCCATGTTGGTGTGGGCAGCGAAGGGCACGGAGAAGTGTGACATGATCTTGATTCCGCAGGCGGTGGAGGTGTTGTTGCTGAAGCCATCTTCAAGGGATTTCCATACTTCATGAGTCTTGCAGCCGAGGGTGCGGATGTCTTCATGCAGCTCGGGAGAGGAGGTGGTCATGATGGTCATGAGGGCGGTGCTGTTGGCGACTTTCCAGGAGGCGTGGCTGATGGTGGTAACAGGAACAGAGGAGGAAGAGGCATTTGAAGGAGTGGGGTGAGACACAAGTCCACCGGAGGGGTCTCCACTGGGAGAAATTGATGCAGTTGCAGTTGAGGAGGAAGAAGTGGCGTTAGAAGGTTCTATCCCGGTGTCTGTGTTAGTGATCAGATGACTGAGGGTGACTCCCTCAACCTTTTGTGTTCCGAAGAAAAGTGACACCGAGTAGCTCCATAGCTTGTAGTTTCTGGTCCCATCCGGCTTTATAGTGAGCTTGGGAAGACCAGTCAGAGTGAGGGTAGATGCCATGATGGGGTTGATGATGAGGTGGTGGAAAGGTGTTGACAACGGGCGGTGCGGGATATCTTTTCCTCAAGATAATGGTGGAGTGATTGATGATGATTTTGCTGCGGCGATGAGAGTGCGCGAATGACTTTGATAAGAGGGATGAGCGAAACCAGGGTGTCAGTGATGATGAGTACGACGGCGGAAATGCTATTGCGGAGGAAGATGGGAATGGGTGTAGGGGCAGAACCATGTGCACTGGCGGCGGAGATGATAAATGAGCGGAAGTTGCTTGCTGATATGACGGAGTGGGCGCAGGGGCAGAACCTCGTGTGCGTAATTACCAAGAGGAAGTGGAATGGTGCTGCCACGACACCTTAGTCAGAAGAAGCGCTGCCACCACAGTTCTTCTGGCGACTACAGTTCTTTGAGGCAGAGAAGTGCGATGGAACTAGGAGTGGGTGCGGCCGACGGCGGGGAGCACAAAAGGGCCAGGAGTGTTACTTGGGCTCTGATACCATGTCAGAATATTGCACGTGCTGCCGTGGAGTGGACGCCGTCACAGAGACGAGCGTTTCAATGGTGGACAGAAGCACAAGCACAAGCAAAGCGGTAATGACGATAAGAGGAGGAAGCGGAAGCGAATGAGGATGCAAGATGATGAGGAGAGGCGTGGGCGCAGCACCGAAGGTACGAGCACTAGGATCTTGTTAGGAAAATAGTGGACGCAACACTTTGTGGGAATGGTGGAAGCTTCCTTGAAGGTGCGAGCGTTGCTGACGTATAAGTGATGTTTGACAGATGAGAGAGGGCGCAGTGCGAGAGCACGGGCGCTGAGCTGAGATTTAGGGCAAAGGAACTGGAGGCAGCCCAAAGGGCAAGCCTGAAGGAGAATCCAATGGATTGATTATAGACTAAAGTACGAGCAATACAAATAGGAAAGGTCTATCCTAGCGCGCTTCGTCGAGCGGGCATAGAGGTGGCGGCTCGAGCAAGTGAGAGAACTGGAAGCTCCTCGAGACCACGATTCCGCTTTGCTAGCCGTACGCATGAGGGAGTGGTGAGTGCAGGCACGATCTTTGCAGGTGCGTTTCACCTGGGCCGTTGTGGTCAAGGCCGTTGGTGTCGAACCTGGCGAGCCTCGCACATTTGTCGATCGTGAGACCGTTCGGATGTTGATCGCGTGACTCCGGAGATGAACCTACATTGTCACTCTTTATTTTCTCAGTGGTTGCACCCCTTGAAGTGATCTCCGAGATAATTTCCGACAAGTCCACACATGGACTCTAAACAGTTGAATGACATCTGAGTGCAAAGCTCGTACATGGAACAAGGACGTGCTTAAAGGATAGAGAAAGCAATACCTTAGGAGGCAAAGTGCATAAGAAAGGAGGCGCATTTAATAACGGCACACGAAGACAATGTGCGTGCAAATGGAGCCCTGCAAAAGTAGTTGATTGACAAGTGTTTCTTACTCTTTCCTTCTAAAGAGAAGCACACCCACCATGAAGTTGACCATCTATGGTTTCAATGGAATTTGTCTAAGATTCAAAAGTAGGTTCATCTTGAGCATCATCTCAACCATGCACAACTACTGTCGTCATCAATTGTGGCATTCTCGCAGGCAAATAATGGCACTACCACAGTTCATGCTACAAGCTGTCATGCCACTATGGATCCCAGTGCTAGGATTTTCACTATGTGGCATGGTGCAAGAAGCTGTAGTATAGCCAAAGGAAGCTATAACAGAAGTTTCATCCATGGCACTTGTACAAGCACTACTTGTCACAGGTCAACATGATATAGCTATGGAGTAAGCTTTCACGTATGACAAGATGGAGTAATGGCAACAGATTGGCAAGCAATAGCTCCTTTGCCAATGGAAGCAGCATACCCGTGAGTTATTAGCTGCACATGTAGCTCAATTTGAAGGTCAGGTGGCATAGATAAAGTAAGAGAATGAGGCCCTACAGTTTTATAAGGCTTTATCAGCATCACATCAGCCATGTATACATCAACAAGAGCTTACTTCTTTTTCATACATCCCAGAGCCTGTTTCTCCTCAGAAAAAAAAATCAACTTCATTTTCTCATAGAGGAAGCATGCAATCCCTTGTGCTATACCTTGAAGCATCCACAATGGTACCATTTGAACAATCAATGTATGTAATAGTGCCACACGGATTTCAAGTGCCATAAAAAGTAACTGAAGACAAGTACCGTTACTTCTCAAACACCCACATGATGATGTCACGAGGTTCGGCATCACTCCATGCATTGATTTGTGAGTGGCAAGCAGGGAAGCCAACTACAACCCAGGTTGCTAGAGAGCCAAGGCAAGGAGCCTCCTGCAAGAGCTCATGGAGGGCGGGGTTGTGACCAAGGAACCAGACTGCCATCCACAACCTAGAAACAACAAGCACAATTTTCAACAATACTGCCTACTTGAGAGAAACGTGTCGGCACTAGTGGTCACGAAGTTGGAAGTCTTGCCAAACGTGCACAAGCTAACCAACGAAGTAGACAATGGCTCCTCATCCCAGACAGAGTTCTCGTGCTCCATCCAATAGAAGATAACCCAGCAACTGATTGTTGATTGTGCGGTAGAGTAGCTTACGTGGACGTTTCTTTGGCAACAAACAGAGGTTCACATGAGTCTCAAAGCGCTTGACAAGCTAAGTCCTCATCAGCATGTACGGAGCCAGTACGACTGTAGTAGGCACAACCAATGCAGCATTTGATGAAACAGAATTCAACCTACGACCTGTAAGAGTAGCAATGATGCAGTACGTACTCGTGTATGAATCCACGAGTACGTGGAAGCTCAAATCATAAGCTCACACGCTTTAATTTTATCTACATATAATCGATACTAGAGGAAAGAGTATGGTGCTAGCTCCAGAGCAGCCCACCATCATCAGCGGAATAGTGACAAGTGCACCAAGGAAGAGACCCTTGTAAATAGTCTAATACGTGCTTCTTGCAATAGCAAATCTTGTTCCATGACATTAAGCGTGCAAGAAAAGGGAATGAAGAAGAAGAAAAAGAAAGGGGATTTTCTGAGCAAAAACAAACCATTTGGTTGTAGAGTCGGCACCAAAACGTGCAACACAAGATAAATTGTAGCGAGTTTCATGACTTAGTGGATCAAACGGAGTCAAGTTGTGCGACACTTTGGTCACGCACATCATCATGGTGCTACTTAGTGAAAGGAAGCACGTGTGGATCCAAAGGAAATGCAAAGTTAAAGGAAAAACCAATTAAGACAACAATTTCATTAATGAGAGCACATTGTTCTTTACATCTTCAGACTTGACCTTGAAAACACCAGCAAGGATGCATTTCGCATCTGAGGAGACCTCTGCCCTCTTTTAAGCAGCCAAGTAAATTTAAACTCCTAAGCACATCACCAGAGGAGCGCATTAGCATCGGTCATAGTTGTAGTAGCCGTGAAAGTGCCAGCAATCACTTACTTTGTCAAAGAAATGGCAAAGGAGATTGTGGAGTTAGGGGGAGGGAGAGCAAAGGTGTTGTTCAAGCCTTGAAGAAGCCCACAATGCAGCAAGCTGAGAAGCACAAAAAGCCTGCCAGATTGGCAGGTGCACATAATATGCCCACCAAGTGACTAGTCGCATGCATATTTGGAGTAGTTGAGCTCCATGTCAAAATCCTACCGGGGCGGCAGGTGGAAGTACAAATCCCACCTGGTGTCAAGTGGCATGCACAAACGGAGCAGTTATGCTCCGTGGGGAAATCGTACTAGAGCGGCTAAAGGAGGTAGTAAGCCCACTAGGTTATGTGGCATGCAAAAATGGAGCAGTTGTGCTCTATGCCAAATTCCTAATAGGTGGCAGTTGGAGGGAGAATACGTAAAAAAATGAATCAGGCGTTATTTGGACCTCTTGAGTAGACAAGGACCACATGCTTGTATTTCCACTTAAAGGCAAATGTTGGTGGAGGGGCAAGTTCACTCCTCGCAGCCAAAAGTCACACTCTGCAAACAACATGCTTAGTAGTAACTGATCTCACAGGAGGGGTCAGAAGTAGTATTTTAGTGGTAAGAGTAGCTTTTGGAATTAAGGGGACAAGTCTGCGGTAAAAAAACGACCTTAGAGCAGCTCTTCGTGATCATGAGCTATGTTGTTAAGCGCGTCCGTCATGTAGAGTGGAGCTATTAATCTAACCTCATGTGCGTTGCCTTGTGAAAGGTGGAAGGAACATCCAACAATAACAACAGATTACTAGTAAGAAAATGGGATACGTCTTGTGTCTAATACATGCTACGTGGTGGTTAAAAAAATATTGTTAGATCAAAATGTTGGGCTTGTAGTAGTAAAAACCTAGTTTGGGGATTCCTCTACCCCAAGAAAAATATCGGAGGGTGAGTTTATTTCTAGTTGTCATGAAGCCTTCTTTGTGAGCAATTGGTGTAGAAGCAAAGCAATGGCAAGAGCTGGAGATGCAGCAACCGGTAGTAGCAAGAAACTACTTTAATCTCATCGCAAGTGGAGCTCACCAATTTTTTTCTTGTAGCTGCGGTCTGTGAAGTGCGATCTCGGAGCAATGCCTCTAAAAAAGGAAAAATATGGGACACGGGAAGCCAAAAGTGGCTGCTAAGCTATAGTTGGGAAATAGAGCCCTAGCAAGTCGAGTAGTGGAGCGCAAGTTCCATGAAGAGCGCGAATCAAAAGGGAAAAAAGGGTGCATGCATGCTCTTGCAAGCAAAAACAAGGGCTAAGGAGGGGAGCGCCAAGTGAGGAGGAGGGGAGCGACGTCTACGTTGGACGATGCACAAGGTCAACGCAATAGTGAGCTGGGCCAAAGGGCTCCCGCAACGGTAGGCACGGTTGTGATAAGTCCCTGCCGCAACAGTAGGCCAGCGTTAAGCCTCGTATCGCGATGGCTGGTTGGCCTGTCCGCAAGCAACAAGTGAGGCCTTGCGCGGGGCCTTCGCTCGAGAGGACTAGCCGCGGAGAAATTAAAAAATGGGGTTGGACCGGATTATGCCCCTAAAGCAACGAAAGGTGGCAGAGGGCCACGTGCAAGCATTTAAGGCCAAGGCCAAGTGGTCAGTGGAGCCATGGTGAGCAAGCAACAACCTCTATTTGAAGTAGTCGACAGGTTGTGAGAAAAAAATGGTAGCGCCAAGGAAAATAGTCGAGAGCGAAGAGCCGTAAATGGGCAGCGCAACTTTTGAGACTCCAAGATTAAGTGGGCTGCGGGGACGACCCACTCGTGTGATGGTAGTTACAAATCCAGACACGGTGATAACTAAGAGAAAGAAACAAAATCTCAGTTATGTGAGCAATCATGGAGGTCGGGAGAGTCAAAGGAAGAGACAAAATTAACCAAGAACGGACCTGGGGTATGATGGCTACCCTAGCCATGGAGAAATTAGGCCAAAGCAAGTGAGGGTGGCTGGAGTAAGTGGAGGAAGTAACCAAGGAGATTCGTGGATGTAGGTGGCTGAGGCAAGAGGGGGAGCATAAGGTTGCAGCATGAGAACATAATGGTTAGCAGTGAGCTTTGACACTCGTCAATCTGAGGTGGCAATAGTAGGACGTTGTTCCAAGCAGACGGTCCCAAGCAGTGGTCCCGCCAAGCAAGTGCCATGTCAGTGGAAGCTCTGAAGTCTTCTACTACACAACTAAACACGTGCATGGCAAGCAAAGTGGCTTACACTATGGGAGGTTGCTTCCACATGAAGAAACCTCACCAAGAAAAAGGGTGAAGAACCTGGACTCACCGAATATAGTTCTTTACTCCGCCTAACCAGCTCCAAGAAGACAACAACCCCGAAAAGATAAAAAAATGTTAGTAACGAGTATTTTTAAGATGATACTTGACGGATTCAGACCCCACTTTTTTCAGAAAATGTCCAAATGCAAAGCACATCCAAGAGTTTCCTAGGAGTTTTTTATGCAACAGATTTCTTCTCGGGCAGCTTAAACCTCCATCGATCGATCATTTCTCGACTAAAAACATACGACAGTCTTCGCATTCATCAGCACAGTTATCAAGGGGGAGTGTTGGAGTGAGCGGTAACTGCATTGAGCGACAACTTTGATGTGGCACAACTGGATTGAAAATAAGAGGTTTGTATGCAAAGTTCCAAAACAAATCGTAAGTACTCGGAAGCAGCTTCATTGGGAATTTGAAAATATATAGGCAAGATCTAACTATGGCATCCATGTCCAAGGGAGGTAAGGATCCTGGATCTTTGCGTTTTGCATGCATAACAAGGGTATTCATGCGTATTGGCCCAGCTTGGTTAGTAGTTAAGAAGTGCAAGCAAGCATTGTTGGGTACATGGCCCAGTCTAGTTTGGGTTGGGTTACACATGTCTAAACAGTTTAGACCGCTTACATAAGCACATGCAAGCAAAGCTCTTGAGCAGGGACCACTCGGCATGAAGAGGTACATGCAGGACTGAGCATTGCATTAACTACCACATGCATGGCACATGAGGTGCATTAGTTACTACGTGCACGGCTCAGTAGTTGATTGCGAAGCCAAGAGTGGGGACTACCCTACACCAGTGGCAACATGCATGACTTAGCAGCTAGGACCAATGCCAAGTTACTAGCCTTCAAGAAGCTTCCTTGAGGAGGAAGCTACGACCTTACAGTAGGACGTTTTCTCTAGGCATAGAGGAGCTAGTTCACTTGCAAGGATCTCTCTGTAAAAGCATATTGGACTCAGTGAACCAAGTAACTCCAACAACTCCGTACAATAACTTAGTAACAACAACTCTTGTAGTAACTCCAACAACTCCATACAATAACTTAGTAGTTACACAAATGTCCGCCTTTGCCAGAATATTCCCCAGACCAAGACTCTTCAAACGCTTTCTCATGTGAAGACCCATGTCAATGTGGTAGCCTTCTACCAGCCTGGGTTGGTGGACACCCCTGACTACCTGAAGGCCTGACTACCTGGAAGTGGTGGCCAGACTACGTCTAAGACTAGAGGGCAGGCTTGCTAGAGCTGCCTCCCTGGACGTTTCTCATCTCTAAGCCAGGAGCTGTGTCTAGGTGTTCAGCCCATAGTTATTGTCTGGTGTCATCTCTACCTGTGTATTGCTGATCGATTCTGGAAGGACTCTACCAGCTTGGTGAGGAGGGTCAGAAGTCCTCTGACAACACAACACTTCTTGTAGTGGCTGACGGCATGGAGAGGAGGCTTCCCTGACAACGTAGAGGCTATTTTATTTTAAAGCATGGTGACTGCCTAGCAAGGTGTTGTTCCCTTGGATGGGGCAGGTTGTGTCAGAGCATAGAGTTGATCTGTGTTTTGCCATTGTTTCTCTATACCACACTTGTACTTCATATTATTTTTTAGTATAAGTTTCATTCCAATGTTTCACTTCTGCACATTTGAGTACAGGGTTTTCTTACTCGAAACACTGATCCTGGGTTGTAGCAAGACCCCCTTGTTATATTAGAGCACACGGTGACTACGTCATTGCAAGCTCCAAAGACCAAATAGTAATTGGTCATACATGTATGTGCCTACAACATCGAGTGTTGATCTCATGATCCAAGGCTCTTACCAAGACGATACACGTACAATCCTTGAATTTTCTTCACAAGTGTTGCTGAGACGTCACCGAAGACTCATCACACATGTGTTTCAGTGGCATAGTCGATGCCTTTTGGGAAATACATTAAAAAATGTTTTACCATTTTGGAAGAGGATACATAGGATGACTATAGCACATTCCGTGTGGTACATGTTAAGGAAGCTATTCTGCTGATCCATCCTCCACCTTTGGCAAGGTCCATCTCTACGACCAATTAACCAAGCATCCTTGCAAAAACTTTCAAGGTCGACACAACACTTCCCATGTCGTCCAAACATGATCTCTTCCAAGGGGTTGTTGCTGAGGTGGTACCTTCTCGTAACATTGTCATTATGTGTAATAAAAAGTCTAGAAATTAGTGATCTTAGTTTGCAATGACGTGATCAAGATCACGTGGGTTCATCATACCTCTTTTCAGAACCTGTGGGTTGGCATTTCCTTTTTTTCATTCACACACTACGTACTGCTCGTCCTATTATTTTGGCATATGTAAAAAAGATCATCTTAAGTGTAGAAACAAATCGCTAGGGTCAGACACAATTTCTACACTTGTTGTCTTGTTAAAAGATATACATCCTTTACATTTGTGATGTCCTTCATTTTTGCTGACATGATTTGAGTAACCAGCGATCTCACACCCTCAAGCATTGCAGCATTTGGCCAAACCCCTCTCGTATTGTTGTTTTCCTACCTCAACCCATCATTCTTGCCTGTTGCGACTGACCTTCATTTCTACAAATACTCCTACTACCCCCATGTGTGAGGAGCTCATGGGGAACCTGCATATGACCAAGACAAGAAATGCTCAAGTCTCAGAAGAGGGACACCTCAACAATATAGGTCAGGTATAATTTGAGACATGCAATAGGTTTACAGAAGAAGTGGGCATTACACATTCTAGTATGATGTACACGACTAAAGAAAATGTGTCATGATCTTGAGGAAGTCTCAAGTTTTAGACTTCCTCAAAACAACAACTTGTTATGTGGTCATTGGACCACCAAGATGTGGCTACAAACACACTCTTACGATAAAGCTATTGGCTTATATGTTGTCCCCATAGTCATAAGCTTTGGTCATAAAAACTGAGGCCAGACGTGATCCTAACTATGACGTAGTTGTTTGTAAAACATTATATGATCATCATATTTCTCTTGAACTCCAATTGTGGAAAATGAGTTCCACGTTATCTTTGAAGTACATATTTTCACACATTTTTGGATGAACTCATGTCATTGACATCGGTACATGTAGTTTTGTTTATTAAAATCCATGCCATATTTACTCATTGAGTGATAATGGACTGAATTTATCACCTTAAAATTTGTTCAGTTTCAATATTTGATTGATCTGTTCATACGCCCAAGAATGGCCCTTGTAATGTTAAAAAACCGTACTAATATGTCTTAAATAATCAAGGATCTATAGAAATATTCATTCTGTTTGGCCTATTCACAACCTCCATGTCAATAATCCTTGTATTTTGAGCATGGTTGTTGGTACACTCATGTACATTTTTATCGTTGGTACCAACTGAGTACCACAACTTATATCCATCACCTTTTGAGTGATACAATGTGAATGGTTTGGCCACTGAAAATCTATTCAAGGGTATCATTCTTGACATGCTCAATTACGGACTGATGTATGGATTGGCCATGACTAATGATGAACAAAACATGTAGACGGTAGTAGCATATCAAGTACACATTGTGTAAAAGTAGCATGATTTCAGTTCTCTAGGGGTTAAGTGGGATTTCCTGGACACTAGGTATATTTAATTTATCATGAGATAATCATGATATGGCCTTATTCATAAAAAAACACATTTTCCTTTGAACAATGTCACACAATGGGACGTGAAAATCTTATATAACACGTACTTTACCCACCAAACCACTAGTGTGGTGAAATGATGTCGCCAGTCTTACCCTAAGCATCAGCTGATATAATCAACTTGATCAAATTTTATAAGACCATTATGATCAGTCGTCCTTCCAACTCATCCATAATGTGATGCCATGATCGATGCACCAATAATAGTTCATAATGCCTTTGTGCATGTCGTGCACATTTTCCATGCATGCCATGTGCCAAATTTCACTTGGCTTAAGTACAATGGTATGAAAAGCATACCTTGACCAACTGAAAAGGGGGCTATCTCTTGCACTTGGTCATATAACCTGTGCATGTTTTGGAATAGGTGTTCAGCGAAGAGGTTTTTCATAACACGATCCATGAATGGGTACATAAGAGTTCGTCGACCTTTAGCATGGTCCAAATCTGAGGAAATCTTCCTTTTCACATGTTATTTACCCGTTTATGTTTTGGTTCATAATTGTTTTAGAAATATCTTTCCAGACAGGTATTGAAATGGAAATATTCTAACTTCAAATGGTTCCCACTTTTAGTAACAAATAAGATCATTGTGTGTTTTGTTACACTGCTAGCGCATATATAATAACCACAACCATCTGTGATTGTTGTTGGACGTGCCATTAGGTTCTCTATTTGAATATTTTGACAGTTTCACCATCCTTGATTTTTTGAAAATTCCTTACAAATGTCAGAAGACGTGTTTTGGGTGTCTCAAATAACAAAATTGACGCACTTACCTGTAGAACCACCTCGTCTTTAGGAGTCTATCACAAGTTAACATGATTTGGTAACAAACAGGATAGTTCTACTAGTTGATGCGATGGAGTGTGATTGGCACCCATGTTATCGGTGAAAATGGCATCATATAACATGTTTTTTTTTCCATAGAAACTAACATGGTTGGTCCATGCAAAACTCACCACCATAGTGCATTCAACAATTGCATCACTCATGCATTGGGCACCCATGAGAAAAGTGGAACCCGTAGCCTTTGCCATTGCAATTATCGTTCATGCATTTAACACTCATTGTAATTATGCATTTGGTACTCGCATGATTTCTATGATTGCATTTTCCATGTTGGTCATGTTACATGTGGAAGTGGCACTTATCAATTTTGTGTGATCAACCTACATGTTGGGATTTTCACCACATTCTGTGTTTTGATTGCGATCTGCACCCACCTTCTTGTTTTATCCAAATACAAGCACAAATGGCTTATGAAGTGTCCTTTGTGCAATCGGAACCCACGTGGATATGCAATGAGAATTTTCTTTGGTCAGATATCAATAGGCAGTACATTCAACGCTAGAATTCCGAATGCATTCGGAATCCATGATGAAACTACAAGTAGCATGTTTTTGGTGTTTGTCATTGATAAAGATTCTATCACCATCACATGTGCTCTTGCTAGTAATGCAATCAAGACTTTCGTCAATGTTGTGGCTGACATCAAGGTAGCCATGGAATCGACTCCTTTTTATGTAGTCTGCACATTTCATATTGCAGTAGTAAGTACATGTGTTGTCGTAGCACATCTTATGCTTTTATTCATTTCATTGAAGATTTGTCTTGATGCATTTTATCCTTGTGATTTTGTACACTTGTCTACGTTTGTTGTTTTGTGTAAAAGTTTTTTATACGTGTGTAAAACCTACATTGGGCCATGTTGTGGCTTTTGGCAGCCATTCCCTCAAGGTTTTCTCATGAACTACCCCAGTAAGGAGGCAAATCAACAAGAATGTAGGCACTTCTTGTGCTACATTTCTTGTATTGAAGCGTTTCCAAGTGAATTTTATCCATAGCATGAAAAACTCTTAATTTTACTCTTTTTCTTGGTTTTGAGTGGAAAACAAAATAAGATATCCTTTTTTCTTTAAAGCTTAACCAGAGCATTTAGATTTATATGTCCAAACCTATGGTCAACATGACCACACACTCAGGTTTGACCAAAAATGTTTTCATCGTTCCATGTTTTAATAAAAGGGTTAAAATAGAACTCCTCAACTTGAGGAATCATCGGAAAAAACATAACATTGGCACATCAAGTGCCTTTTGTTTTGTTTGAAGATTGGAATTTTCCAAGCGTCACTCGGTGGTATGTTGAGGAAACTATCAGTCTTCCCATTTTCCACAAAGAGGAAATAATTCAAAACAATGTTAGATAAATTCTAAAAAAATTGTGGAGCTTAGATGAAGCTTCTTGTCACTTTTTATAGTGGTCAAAGACGGTTCAGAACACAACCTCCTCTCAGTTTTTGCAGGACAGCCATCAAGCCGGGATGAAAAAAAAAGTGCAACAATAAAATCTAACACGCCAACTCTGGTTGTCGATGGAGATTTCTCAATTTGCATAGTTTGATCAGGTTCATCCTCATCCAAAGACAAGATTTAAAGAGAAGGTGTGGAAGGTGTCTTATGTTCCATCACTCTTGTTAGACGCAAGAGGGAGGAAACATCCTTCTCCCTTTTTTTTTGTGCCTACCGGCCTGGAGGTGGGAGGTGCTCTCCTCCTAGCCCCTATGGCATAGTCGATGCCTTAGGGATGGGGAGAGGGAAAGTGGGGGGACTCTCCCCTCACCTTCCCCTAAACGGTGTCTGTGACATCGAAGAGGTGGGAGGAACCTCCCATCACCCGCCCCTCTTGATTCCATTGGCACCATGGACGAGGGGATGGGGGGACTCTCCCTTCACTAGCCCACGTGGTGTCACCGGCGCCGTTGATAAGGGGGGAGGGGAAGTGTCCCCTCAGCCATCCCCATCAGCGCTGCCGGTGCCATGGGTAGTGGAAGGGAATCTCCCCTCAAGCCTCCCCTGGCACCATCGACGCCATGGAAAATGGAGGAGGAGGAGAAACGTTCCCCCCACCTGCCTTCCTTGGCGTAGCTAGTGCCATCAACAAGGGGGGGGGAGTTCTCCCCCCACCCACATCCCCTCCCTTTGCGCCGGTCGTGCCATGGATGAAGGGAGGGGAGGTTAGAATCTCCTCACCTGGCACCCCTTGGCATAGCCGACGCCATTGATGAGGGGGAGGGAGAACTTCTACCCTCATCTCCCATTATCTGCCCCCCTAGGTGCCATCTACACCATGGAAGGGGGGGGGGAGGGAGGGATTCCATCCCTCTCTGTCCTCTTGCACTCTCCACATGGTGGAAGTCAGAGAGGAGCGAGAGGGAGTTTGTCCCTCTCCTCCACTGGAAAGGGGCCGGGGAGGTGTGGAAGAGGCACTCCCCTCACCTCTCACCATGGCTCCCTCTTGAGATCGATGAGCTCGACGAGCTTGACGCTCGACGCTTAATGCCACCACAATGACACTAGTCCGGCACCGTTTGGTGAATTTCCCGGCTCCCTATTTTCCTTTTTTTCCATTGGATAGTCGGAGGTCCGAGCTTGTCCGAGTTCTTGGGCATCAACTATTCTGCCGATCGGGTGGCATTTGGATGAATGGTCCAACATTCTTGTTGAAAGCTGCGGAGATGGCTAAATCTGTTATTTGATGTTGAGTTTTGAAATTTGAGTGCTTTCGACACCCACATTTTTCTCTCCCATGGAAGCCCTAGCTATGATGCTAATGTAACATTTGTGGGTTGGTTTGCGACAATGTGTAGAACCTAAACTTAGGCCTTCAAAACAATCATCCAAGGAATTTTTTGCAAACATGCATACTAAACACTAAAGTTACACTTGGCATAGCCATGTGGAAACATGACCTTAACGACCAACTAGAGGGGAGGAGTGAGGCCATGGATCTTACATCACGGCACTCCTCTTGCCTTAAATTCTACATGTGGACCGAATCCGGACTAGAGTCAAACTAGGCCGTAGATCACGATTATTTCTCGGACCTCGACTCGTGGAGACATCAGTCTCAAGCCCTTGAATCCCGGGAACTATGATTGAAAACCATTTTTATCCTAAAAATGGCTTATACGCTATTGTTCCACATCACATGAAGCAAAACCTTATCTTCTCTCTTTTCATGTGTGCACTTGCTATGTGAAAGTTTGAGCTTTTCAAAATGTTCAAAATATTAGAACAATATCCATGCATGAGAATGTAATAGTGCATTTACAAATTTGGATTATCAGAGAGGTACCATTTAGTCAATACTATAATAAGTGGAACCCAATAACCAAGAATTCCCAATCTAACAAAATTTAATGTAGGATATAATAAACACCTTTGTTTTTTTATATTCTCTTAATCTAGGGGAGCGATTATAACCACAACGCTACCAGTGGTTGACGAGAAAAGTGCCCTTTTACTTGTTGCAAGTTTACGCTTCTGAGGGCATTGTGAAGGAATCATTCCAGTTCATCTTTGTAGCAGATGCACCATGTGGCATGAAAGCTAAAATGATTATTTGATTCATTTAGACGCCAAAAAAGGCTTATTGTTAGATAATATTATATTGTTTGTTTATAAAAACATTCATTTAACATCCGAAAAGTTTCACTTGCTTTTTGATAGAGCCTTGCTTGGTGATTCAATATTAGAAACATTTTTAAGGAGTGAGCTGACCTTTGATCATATGGACTATGCCACCTTCATAGGATAAAGATGGCCCTTTGAGACACAACCATCACGGATCATTAGATTGGACCGTTCTCTTCTTTTGAATTTCTATGCAACACCAATGAATAGTCAAATTTCACATGAGGTCTTAATTTAAACACAAAAAACCTTAGTATAAAGTAGGTTTATGTTATTTAGGTTCTTCAAAGGTTCGTGCTGATTTGAGATAACATGGGACTCCATTCCATGTGCAATTCATTTATTTTATTCCTCGGTACCCATTTTTGAAACATGAATAGAGAATGAAAGTTTTGAGCGCTTTTTTAACCCGTTTAGGTTGGTTTGGATTTGAATGATTCTTCTGTTGTTCCTAAGTCAGAAAGGATAGGCTCATCCTTTCCCCCACCTCAGAGTAAAAAAATCCCGCCTCTACTTCAAGTGTTCAACAATGTAGCACATTCATAAACCATTTGAACCAATGGTACCCAATGTTTTCACCATTTTATCATTTTTATGCTCAAATCATTGATTAAACAAACTTTGTAATGTTTGCCCTTTGTAAAATTGAGTGATTGTAGGTTTTTATTAAGATTTGTGTTCATTCCAGGCTGCACAGCATCGACATGTAGGAGGTTTCCTTTCAAATATTGCGGAGTGGTGTTTGGAAAATTTTTGCACCAGCCAAAATCTATTTGGGTGAAAATACTCAGATACCCATAAAACGCAATGTGTGACTCTGATCCGCCCGGTAGCGGCAAAAAAAAACTCAAAAGCCCAGTCGAAAATCATGCTCGCTCGCGGCATGCGTCGACGGGCGAGCATGAAAAAATCGTGCATGCGGACATTGCTCCCTCGCGATCGAGCAAAAACGCCCTTCTTTCGTTTTCGATAATGTTTTTCAAACGCAAACCTATGACTTTAACACGCAAACCACATTCAAACCATACCCCTAATTACATTAAAGGTTTTAGGGTTTTATTTTTGCGCGGGCTCCTGCTGGGCCCCGCNAGTCTCGAACTCCCCTCAAACTCTAAACAAACCTACCCCCGCTAGTATCACAAACCCTTCAACGAAAGGGTTTGTGATACTAGCGGAGGGCGCCGCATACCATGCGTCCTCAGCGCATGGCATGTGGTCTCGCCATGCATTTTCGTTTGTTTTCTTTGTTACTGGCGTGGCGGTAGCGGCGGCCGATGGGTAGTTAGGTTATTTCTCGCTCGACGACGGGCGAATGAGTTTTATATTTCTACTATTCGGGTATATGGTGACCGAACCCAATCTATTTTGGCTGGTGGACAAAGATCGAATCCTATCTGGCATCCAAGAAAAAACGCGTCGGATAGAGGGAAGATCGTAAAACTTCCCACATATGCTACATCTTGGCGCAGAAAAGCCCCTACAGAAAATTATCCGTACGAAGCGTACTTTCCTCCGAAGCACGGCGGAACTACGCGCGCTCTGGTTGCGGCTTCCGGTGCGAGCCCACGTCCTGGGACGCTCCAATGAGGAACGGATCAAGGGAAGCACTCGTGCAAAGCCGTGTGCGCCTCTTCACCTGTGCGCCTGTGCGCCTGTGTGCGTGAGAGTTCGGATGCGTTTGCGCGCTTCACGCGCAAGCGCAAACGGAAGCGCAGGGGCGCGCGTCCCTGGGTAGTGACGCTAAAAATGGACTCGTGCCCCTGCACTACGAGGGTAGTACCGCTAAGAGTAACATCTCTCGCACTCTCGCATTCTCCGCCCCATCTCTCTCTCCCTCTCTCTCTCTCTCTCTCTCTCTCTCTCTCTCTCT
>SZWC01006584.1:0-11797 GCA_023375785.1 Penium margaritaceum
TGTGCCAGAGTTGTGCCAGAGATGTGCCAGAGTTGTGCCAGAGTTGTTCCATAGCTGTGCCAGAGTTGTGCCAGTGTTGTGCCAGAGTTGTGCCTGTGTGCAAGAGTTGTGCCAGAGTTGTGCAAGAATTGTGCCAGAGTTGTACCAGAATTGTGCCATGGTTCTGCCAGATTTCTGCTCAAGCTGTTCCAGAGTTATGCCAAAGTTGTTACAAAGTTGTGCTGGAGCTGTGCCAGAGTTCGACCAGAGTTGTGCCAAAGTTGTGCTTAAATGGTGCCAGAGTTGTTCCTGATTTGTGCCAGAGTTGTGCCAGAGTTATGCCACTGTTTTTCCAGAGCTCTTCCAGAGTTGTGCCACATTGTGCCAGAGTTGTGCCAGAGTTGTGCCAGAGTTGTGTTAGAGTTGTGCCAGAGTTGCGTCAGAGTTGTGCCAGAGTTGTGCCAGAGTTGTGCGAGAGATGTGACAGAGTTGTGCCAGAGTTGTGCCAGAGTTGTGACAGAGTTTTGCCAGAGTTGTGCCAGAGTTGTGCGAGAGATGTGACAGAGTTGTGCCAGAGTTGTGCCAGAGTTGTGACAGAGTTTTGCCAGAGTTTTTCCACAGTTTTGCCAGAGTTGTGCCAGATTTCTGCCAGAGTTGTGCCAAAGTTGTCCCAGAGTTGTAGCAGAAATGTTCCAGAGTTGTGCCAGAGTTGTGCCAGAGTTGTACCAGAGTTGTGCCGGAGTTGTGCCAGTGTTGTGCCAAAGTTGTCCCAGAGTTGTGCCATAGTTGCGCCAAAGTTGTCCCAGAGTTATGCCAGAGTTGTGCCAGAGTTGTGCCATAGTTCTGCCAGAGTTGTGGTAGAGTTGTGCCAGAGTCGTTCCAGAGTTGTGCAAGAGCTGTGCAAGAGTTTAACCAGAGTTGTGTTAGACTAGTGCTAAAGTTGTGCCAGAGTTGTGCCAGAGTTGCACCAGAGGTGTGCCAAAGATGTGCCAGAGTGGTGCTAGGCCCGAGGGTGAGTGTGCACCCTGAAGGGTCCCTAGCAGTGGCTGGTTCATACCACCAACTGTTTTTGGAGAGACTGAAACTGTGGAGGCAACTGGTTTCAAGGATGGCAGAAAACTGGTCAGAGATTGAGGCAACATTTTTGGCCTGAATTGACTGGGAATGAACTCTTTTTCAAGGACCAAAAGCAGTGGCATTTCATAGCCACTGATCTAAGCTTTGCAGAACACCAAAGCATGCCAGATTCTATGGTTACTAGAGTCGCCCTTGGTAGGTTTTCCTTTTTCCACCTAGGAAGGCATCCCTTCCCTCCTCTAGAAGCTTATGCCCCTTCCTAGATTCCTCAGCTTACTTCTAGTAGGAGGGAAGGTGTCCAGAAGACCAAGACACCTCTAGATGCCTTGTAGGACAAGTCACCCCTTCTAGAAGGTGTGCCACCTTCCTGGACCCTCACCTGGCCTTCTAGAAACTTAAAGAGGAACTCTAGAGGTTGAGCTAGCTTCCTAGCATCTATTTTCCACCTCCCTTGAGGCAGGGCAGAATATCATTTTGTGGGACTTAAACCCGGGCCCCTGCCCCTGGAGGTGGACACCATTAACCGCTAAGCTACTAAGGCTTGTCTTTTTGGTGTTCCTTTTTGGAGTCACTCCTGCCATGGTGAGGAGCATCATTCCAACAATCTCCCCCTTGCGCGTCACCCATGGCAGTTGTCCATGCTCAGCCTGCAACTCAAGAGGCTTGGGAAAGCCCAAGCTCCATACAAGTAGCATCATGCCTGTCCTTGGGTTGCGCCTTTGTCATGGCATCAGCAAGCATGTGCTTTGTGCCGCAGTGCACAAGCACCACATCACCGTTTGCAACAAGGTCTCGTGCAAAGTGATGCCGGATCTCTATGTGCTTGGTTCTCCGGTGTAGCACAGGGTTCTTGGTCAGGCTGATGGCACTCATGTTGTCAACATTGAGTGCCGTTGACTTCTTTTGTAGCACCCCAATGACCTTGAGCAATCAACGTAGCCATAGTGCCTCCTTTGCCGCTTCCGCGAGCGCAATTCACTCTGCCTCAGTGCTGGATAGAGCCACACTGTCCTGCTTCCGGCTTGCCCAAGACACCGCTGCACCACCAAGCACAAAAACATAGCCTGATGTTGACTTACGATCATCAACGTCACCTGCCCAGTCAGCATCAGAGTAGCCAACCAAATTGAGGGAGTCAGTCCGCGCTCCCCCTCCAAACACAAGTCGCGAATGTGTCGTTGCCTTCAAGTAGCGGAGGATTCTCTTCACCGCTTGCCAATGTAACGGCCCCGGATCAGCAACATAGCGGCTCATTTGTCCTTCAGCAAAGGCAAGGTCAGGCCGCGTCACCACCATGACATACATTATGCTGCCAATTGCGGACTGGTACGGTACTCCAGCCATCTCCGCCTTCTCGTCCTCCGTACTCGGGCCCATGCTCGAGCTCAGCTCACATGTCATTGTCATAGGTGTGCCGATGGGGTTGCACTCCTCCATGTTGTAGCAGCGGAGCACCTCCTGCACATATTTTTCTTGATCCATCTCCAGCGTGCGTGCTTTGCGGTCCCTCTTGATGGCGATGCCCAAGTAGTACTCAAGCTCGCCCATGTCTGTCATCTTGAACCGGCCGCCAAGCTGTTGCTTCAGGCTCTTGAGCTCCCCCTCATCCAAAGACACAAGGATGAGGTCATCCACGTAGAGGACTACAATTTGGTGGAGTCCTGGCTGATTACACACGTACACGCTGTGATCGGCCTCGCAGCGCTTGAAGCCAAGCTCACCCATGAAACTATCTATCTTGAGGTACCACATGAGCCGATCTTGCTTCAGTCCATAGAGCGCCTTGGGAAGCCGGCACACCTTCCCTTGCAATGCATCCACCCCCTCTAGCACCTCCATGTAGACTTCCTAGTCCAGGTCCCCATTGAGGAACACAGTTTTCACGTCCATTTGGTGGATTTCGTAGTCGCGTGCCGTTGCCACCAAGAGGATAGTACGGATGGGGGCAAACTTGGCAACTGGTGCAAAGGTCTCATCGTAGTGCTCCCCTTTTCTCTGTGCATATCCTTTCGCCACCAGCCGCACCTTGTACCGCTCCACCTTCCCCTCCTTTGTGAGCTTCTTCTGGAAGATCCACTTGGAGCCGATGATTTTCTCGCCCTCCGGTCGGTCAACCAGCTCCCAAGTGCCGTTCTCCTTGTGGGAGGCAAGCTCAGATTTTATTGCTCCCTGCCACTCAGCCCCATCCTTCCGCTGTAGTGCCTCCTTTACAGATTGAGGCTCCTCTTGTGTGAAGAAGGCTTGTGCAAACCCAGTCCAAATGCCCTTGTCGGCATCATACCTTTTTGTCCTTCTTCGCACACGATTACTCGTGCGGGGCTCTTGAGGCGGTTGTTGTTGTTGCTGTCTCCATTTAGCGCCATCCTCTCTATGCGTTTGCTCCCCCTCTCTTGGAGACCTTGGAGACATCTGTCGACTCTCCACATCCACTTCAATCTCCGGTTCTTTCGATTCCTCAACCGAACTGGCCAAAATAAAGTCTGCCGCTCGCCCATCCCTCAGGCGATACTCTTTGGTTGGTGGTGATGCGAGGATGTCACCCTTATTCACGTCCTCTGGCGTCTCCCCCTCAAGGAGTGGCATCCACTCCCCCCTCTTGGAGAGACCTGCCTCCTTGTCTGTCCAACGGCTTTTTTCGTCAAACGTGACGTCGCGACTCCGCACAATCTGCTGCCTCCTTGGATCAAAGAGCCGGTACGCCTTGCTTCCGCTCTCATATCCAAGGAAAGTACACTGGCGGGTACGCGGGTCCAGCTTGCTCCGTCCCTCACGTGCCTGCACCATTTCATGTGCAACACAACCAAACATGCCAAGGTGACCCACCGCCGGCTTCCTCCCGCTCCACACCTCTTGTGGCGTCTTCCACGCCTTGCTCTCAATGTCCTTCAGCGGCCTGGTCGGCATGAGATTCATGATGTACGCTGCTGTCCTTGCCGCCTCTGCCCAATACCGTTGTGTAAGGCCGACGTCGCTCAACATGGATCACACCATGTTAAGGATTGTGCGACTCGCTCTCTCTGCGACGTCATTCTGTTGTGGGAAGTGTGGAGTTGTTTTCTGCCACTCAATCCCCTTGCTCTTCATCCACCCAAGGCACCCCGCATATTCACCGCCGTTGTCACTCCGGAACGCCTTCACGTTCAACTCTGTTTGCCGCTCCACATCAGCCACAAACTCCTGCATGCACGCAAGGACCTCACTCTTCTGCTTCATTGGGTAGAGGTAGAGTTTCCGGCTGTGGTCATCGATGAAGGTGAGGAAGTAGCAAGCTCCGCCGATGGAGCTCTCAAGCGGTCCACACACATCTGTGTGTACCACNGTTGTGTAAGGCCGGCGTCGCTCAACATGGATCGCACCATGTTAAGGATTGTGCGATTCGCTCTCTCTGCGACGCCATTCTGTTGTGGGGAGTGTGGAGTTGTTTTCTGCCACTCAATCCCCTTGCTCTTCATCCACCCAAGGCACCCCGCATATTCACCGCCGTTGTCACTCCGGAACGCCTTCACGTTCAACTCTGTTTGCCGCTCCACATCAGCCACAAACTCCTGCATGCACGCAAGGACCTCACTCTTCTGCTTCATTGGGTAGAGGTAGAGTTTCCGGCTGTGGTCATCGATGAAGGTGAGGAAGTAGCAAGCTCCGCCGATGGAGCTCTCAAGCGGTCCACACACATTTGTGTATACCACGGCCTGTTTTGTCAATGCACGCGTCCCCTTGGCGACAAACGGTTGCGGAGTTGATTTGCCAACGATGCATGGCTCACACACGGTCTCCTTGGTTCCATCAAAGCCGCTGATTTGGAGACCCCGCACCACTTTCCTCTTAGCCATCTCCTTCACTGTCGATGGAGAAATGTGGCGGAGTCGGCGGTGCCATAGGTCCAGGTCTCCTCCATCCTTCTTTGCAAGATTGGCGGCGTTGGACCCCACCCGGCTGCTGAGGATCTTTGCGCGTAGCAGGTACAAGTCATCGTCCCTCTTGGCACGCGCAATCACCTCACCTTTGCCCTCTTTGCGGATGACAACCTCCTTCTTTGTGAAGAGCACCTCAAGTCCCTTGTCGGTAAGGCGGCTTACGGAGAGCAGGTTTATCCCAAAGTTGGGCATATGCAGCACATCGTAGATTGTGCTTGTGAAAGGTTTGCCATCCACAATTGACTCAATGCGGACGTTACACTCACCGGCGGCCACCTCTGTTCTTCCATTGGCCACCGTCATGCGTCTCTCCGAGGCGCCGTAGGTGACAAATGCCGCCCTGTAGCATTGCGTGTGGCGGCCTGATCTAGAGTCGATGACGATAACTCCCGGATCCTTCAAGTTGGTGGAGTTGTACGCCATAAGGGCGTGCTCATCTTTCTTCCTGCCCCGCTACGACCGATCTGTTTTCTTCTTGGGACAGTTGTGCGCGTAGTGGCCCTCCTTGCCGCAGTTGAAGCACTCCCCCTTCTCGTCACCCTTCTTGGTGCCCTGTTTGGCAACCTTCCACTTGTCGCCTCGGCCTCCACTTTGAGGATGAACCGTGTAAGCTGAACTTGATGCCGTTGCACTCTCTCAACCGCCACGTCGCATCCACTTATTGCGCACGTACTCAGCAACCTTCGGGTACTTTAGCTCGTCAGAAGGCCAGCCACCAAGGACTGTGATCATGGGACTCCAACTGTCTGGCAAGGCCAGAAGGAGGATCATAGCTTGCAACTGAGAGTCGACCTCCCAACCCGTGGCCACGCACTCCGCTACGAGCGACTCAATCTGCCACATGATCTCCATGATGTTGTCGCCTTCGTTGGCTCAGAGAGTGACCAGCCGTTTGAAGATGAAGAGCTGATTGGCAAGGTTGCTTGACTGGTAGATGGAGCAAAGTTTTGACCATGTGTCTGCGGCCATGGTGCATCCTTGGATGTGCCCAAGTTGTGGTGGGTATAACGCGTACACAAGGAGCGCCAACGCCTTTTTGTTGCGCTTCTTGTATGCCTCCTTCACCTCAGCTGTTGTAGTCTCCGGCGGAGCAGTCTAATCACCTTTTACGAGCTCAAGCAGTCCCTTGTCATCGAGGAAGACCTCAAACTACCACCTCCACAAGGCAAAGCCTGTCCCATCAAACTTAAGGACAGCTCGGCTGCTCTCTTGCTCGCTGGTTGCCATGTCTTGCTGCTGGAAGCGTGAAATCAAGCTGGCTTTCAACCCCATAGAGGCGTGGGCCCATAACCCTTTGTTGGCCTGAGGGTGAGTGTGCACCCTGGAGGGTCCCTAGCAGTGGCTGGTTCACGCCATCAACTCATTTTGGAGAGATTGAAACTATGGAGGCAAATGGTTTCAAGGATGGCAGAAAACTAGTCAGAGATTGAGGCAACAGTTTTGGCCTGAATTTACTGGGAATGTACACTTGATCAAGGCTTACAAGCAGTGGCATTTTATAGTCATTGATATAAGCTTTCCAGAACACCAAAGCATGCCAGATTTGAAGCTTCCTAGCAGATTCTATGGCTTCTAGAGTGGCCCTTGGTAAGGTTGTCCTTTTCCCACCTAGGAAGACATCCCTTCCCTCCTCTAGAAGCTTCTGCCCCTTCCTAGATTCCTCAGCTTGCTTCTAGTAGGAGGGAAGGTGTCCAAAAGACCAAGACACCTGTGGATGCCTTGTAGGACAAGTCACCCCTTCTAGAAGGTGTGCCACCTTCTTGGACCCTCACCTGGCCTTCTAGAAACTTAAAGAGGAACTCTAGAGGTTGAACTAGCTTCCTGGCATCTATTTTCCACCTCCCTTGAGGCAGGGAAGAATTTCATCTTGCGGAACTTGAACCCGGGCCCTTGCCTCTAGAGGTGGACACCATCAACCACTAAGCTACTAAGGCTTGTCTTTTTGGTGTTCCTTTTTGGAGTCACTCCTGCCATGGTGAGGAGCATCATTCCAACAGTGCGTGAGTTGTGCCAGAGTTTGCCAGAGTTGTGCCATAGTTCTGCCAGAGTTGTGGTAGAGTTGTACGAGAGTTGTGCCGGAGTCGTTCCAGAGTTGTGCAAGAGCTGTGCAAGAGTTTAACCAGAGTTATGTTAGACTAGTGCTAAAATTGTGCCAGAGTTGCACCAGAGGTGTGCCAAAGTTGTGCCAGAGTGGTGCTAGAGTTTTTCCAGATTTGTGCCAGAGTTGTGCCAGAGTTATGCCAGAGTTCTGCCCGAGCTCTTTCAGAGTTATGCCAGATTGTGCCAGAGCTGTGCCAGAGTTGTGCCAGAGTTGTGCTACAATTGTTCCATAGTTAAGCCAGAGTTGTGCCAGAGTTGTGCTACAATTGTTCCATAGTTAAGCCAGAGTTGTGCCAGAGTAGTGCCACGTATGTGCGAGAGATGTACTAGAGTTGTGCCAGAGATCTGCCAGAGTTGTGATAGAGTTTTGCCAGAGTTTTGCCAGAGTGTTGCCAGAGTTGTGCCAGAGTTGTACTGGAGTTGTACCGGAGTTCTGCCAGAGTTGTGCTAGAGCTTTTTCAGAGTTGTAACAGAGTTGTAGTAGAGTTGTGCCAGAGTTGTGCCAGAGTTGTACCAGTGTTGTGCCAAAGGTGTCCCAGTGTTGTGCCATACTTGTGCCAAAGTTGTGCCAGAGTTGTGCCAGAGTTCTGCCAAAGTTTCTCCAAAAGTGTGCAATCGATGTTCCAGAGTTGTGCCAGAGTTGTGCCAGAGTTGTGCCAGAGTTGTGCCAAAGCTGTGCCAGAGTAGTGCCAGACCTGTGCTAGAATTGTGCCTGCATTGTGCCAGAGTTTTGCAGGAGTTGTGCCAGAGTTGTGCCATTGTTGTGCCAGAGTTGTGCCAGACTCATGCCAAAGTTGGCCAGAGTTGTGCCAGTGTTGTGCCAGAGTTGTGCAAGAGTTGTGCCAGAGTTGTGCCAGAGTTGTGCTACAATTTTTCCATAGTTAAGCCAGAGTTGTGCCAGAGTTCTGCCAGGGTTGTGGCAGAGTTGTACCAGAGTCGTGCCAGAGTTGCACCAGAGTTTTGCTTTAGTTGTGCCAGAGATGTACCAGAGTCCTTCCAGAGCTGTGCCAGAGTTGTGCCCTAGTTTTTCCAGAGTTTTTCCAGAGTTGTACGAGAGTGTTTCCAGAGTTCTCCCAGAGTTGTGCCAGATTTGTGCCAGAGTAGTACCAGAGTTGTGCCAGATTGTGCCTGAAATGTGCTAGAGTTGTGCTAGAGCTGTGCCATAGCTGTGCCATAGTTGTGCCAGAATTGTGCCAGAGATGTGCCAGAGTTGTGCCAGAGTTGTACCAGAGTTGTTCAATAGCTGTGCCAGAGTTGTACCAGGGTTGTGCCAGAGTTGTGCCTGTTTCCTAGAGTTATGCCAGAGTTGTGCCAGTGTTCTGCCAGAGTTTTGCTAGAGTTGTGCCAGATTTGTGCCATAGTTCTGCCAGAGTTGTGCTAGAGTTGTGCCAGAGTTGTGCCAGCGTTGTGCCAGAGTTGTGCCAGCGTTGTGCCAGAGTTGTGCCAGCGTTGTGCCAGAGTTGTGCCAGCGTTGTGCCAGAGTTGTGCCAGCGTTGTGCCAGAGTTGTGCCAGCGTTGTGCCAGAGTTGTGCCAGCGTTGTGCCAGAGTTGTGCCAGCGTTGTGCCAGAGTTGTGCCAGCGTTGTGCCAGAGTTGTGCCAGCGTTGTGCCAGAGTTGTGCCAGCGTTGTGCCAGAGTTGTGCCAGCGTTGTGCCAGAGTTGTGCCAGCGTTGTGCCAGAGTTGTGCCAGCGTTGTGCCAGAGTTGTGCCAGCGTTGTGCCAGAGTTGTGCCAGCGTTGTGCCAGAGTTGTGCCAGCGTTGTGCCAGAGTTGTGCCAGCGTTGTGCCAGAGTTGTGCCAGCGTTGTGCCAGAGTTGTGCCAGCGTTGTGCCAGAGTTGTGCCAGCGTTGTGCCAGAGTTGTGCCAGCGTTGTGCCAGAGTTGTGCCAGCGTTGTGCCAGAGTTGTGCCAGCGTTGTGCCAGAGTTGTGCCAGCGTTGTGCCAGAGTTGTGCCAGCGTTGTGCCAGAGTTGTGCCAGCGTTGTGCCAGAGTTGTGCCAGCGTTGTGCCAGAGTTGTGCCAGCGTTGTGCCAGAGTTGTGCCAGCGTTGTGCCAGAGTTGTGCCAGCGTTGTGCCAGAGTTGTGCCAGCGTTGTGCCAGAGTTGTGCCAGCGTTGTGCCAGAGTTGTGCCAGCGTTGTGCCAGAGTTGTGCCAGCGTTGTGCCAGAGTTGTGCCAGCGTTGTGCCAGAGTTGTGCCAGCGTTGTGCCAGAGTTGTGCCAGCGTTGTGCCAGAGTTGTGCCAGCGTTGTGCCAGAGTTGTGCCAGCGTTGTGCCAGAGTTGTGCCAGCGTTGTGCCAGAGTTGTGCCAGCGTTGTGCCAGAGTTGTGCCAGCGTTGTGCCAGAGTTGTGCCAGCGTTGTGCCAGAGTTGTGCCAGCGTTGTGCCAGAGTTGTGCCAGCGTTGTGCCAGAGTTGTGCCAGCGTTGTGCCAGAGTTGTGCCAGCGTTGTGCCAGAGTTGTGCCAGCGTTGTGCCAGAGTTGTGCCAGCATTATGCCAGAGTTGTGCCAGAGTTGTGCCAGAGTTGTGCCAGTGTTGTGCCAATGTTGTCCCAGAGTTGTGCCATAGTTGCGCCAAAGGTGCTCTAGAGTTGTGCCAGAGCTGTGCCAGAGTTGTGCCAGAGTTGCTCTAGAGTTGTGCCATGGATGTTTCGGAGTTGTGCCAGAGTTGTGCCAGAGTAATGCCGGAGTTGTGCCATAGTTGTGCCATAGTTGTGCCAGAGTTGTGCTAGAGTTGTGCCAAAGTCGTGCCACAGTTGGGCCAGAGTTGTGCCAGCGTTGTGCCAGAGTTATGCCAGAGTTGTGCCAGAGTTGTGCCAGAGTTGTGCCAGAGTTGTGCAAGAGTTGTGCCAAAGCTCTAGAGCTGTGGCACAATTGTAGCATGACTCTGGCACAAATCTGGCAGAACTCTAGCACAACTATGGCACAACTCTGGGACTACTCTGGCTCAACTCTGGCTCAACTCTAGAACAACTCTGGCACAAGTCTGGATCAACTCTGGCACAACTCTGGCACAAGTATGGCACAAATCTGGCACAACGATGGCACAACAATGGCACATCTCTGGCACATCTCTGGCACACCTCTGGCACATCTCTGGCACAACTCTGGTACAACAATGGCACAACTCTGGCATAACTCTGGCACAACTCTGGCACAACTCCAGAACAACTCTAGCATAACTCTGGCACAACTGTGGCACAACTATGGCATACCTCTTGTACAACAATGGCACAACTATTGGACAACTCTGGCACAACTATGGCACAACTCAGGCACAACTCTGGCACAATTCTGGCACACCCTTGGCAAAACTCAGGCACAACTCTGGCACAACTCTTGCACAACTCAGGCACAACTCTGGCACAACTCAGGATCAACTATGGCACAAATCTGGTACAACTCTGGCAAAATCTCTGGCAAAACTCTGGCACAACTATGGCACAACTCTGGAACGACTCTGGCACAATCCTGGCACAACTCTGGCACAACTCCGGCACAACTCTGGCACAACTCTAGCACAACTCTGGCACAACTCTGGCACAACTATGGGACAAGTATTGTACAGCACTAGCACAACTATCGCACAACTCTGGCACAACTCTGGCACAACACTGGCACAACTCTGGCACAATTCTGGCACACCCTAGGCACAGCTATGGTACAACTCTGGCATAACTCCGGCACATCTATGGCACAATTCTGGCATAACTCTGGCAGAACTCTGTTACAACTCTGGCACAACTCTGCCACAACTCTGGCACAACTCTGGCACAACTCAGGCACAACTCTGGCACAACTCTGGATCAACTCTGGCACAACTCTGGTACAACTATGGCAAAACTCTGGAACGCCTCTGGGACAACCCTGGCACAACTCTAGCACAACTCTGGCACAACTCTGGATCAACTCTGGCACAACTCTGGTACAACTATGGCAAAACTCTGGAACGCCTCTGGGACAACCCTGGCACAACTCTAGCACAACTCTGGGACAACTCTGCCACAGCTCTCACAAAACTATGGCACAACTCTGGCACAACTCTGGCAGAACTATGGCACAACTTTGGCACAATTCTGGCACAACAATGGCACAACTTTGCCCCAACTCTGGCACAACTCTGGCACAACTCTGGCACAGCTCTTGTACTACTCTGGCATGACTCTGGCACAGCTCACGCACACCTCTGGCACAACTCTGGCACAACTCTGGCACACCTCTGGCAAAACTCTGGCACAACTCCGGCTTAACTCTGGCAAAACTCTGGCACAACTCTGGAAAACCTCTAGCACAACTTTGGCACAACTCTGGCACAACTCTGGCACAACTCTGGCACAACTCTGGCACAACTCTGGCACAACTCTGGCACAACTCTGGCACAACTCTGGCACAACTCTGGCACAACTCTGGCACATCTCTGGCTCAATTCCGGCACAATTCCGGCAGAACTCAGGCTTGACTCTGGCACAACTCTGGCACAACTCTGGCAAACTATGGCACAACTCTGGCACAGCTTCAGCACAAATAGAGCACAAATCTGCCACAACTCTGCTTCAACTCTGACTCAACTCTGGCACACCTCTTGCACAGCTTTGCAACAACTCTGGCACAACTCTGGCACGACTATGGCACATCTGTGGCACAACTCTTACACAACTCTGGCATAACTCTAACACAACTCTGGCACAACTCTGGCACAACTCTGGCACAACTCTGGCACAACTCTGGCACAACTC
>SZWC01006584.1:11914-24332 GCA_023375785.1 Penium margaritaceum
AAATAGAGCACAAATCTGCCACAACTCTGCTTCAACTCTGACTCAACTCTGGCACACCTCTTGCACAGCTTTGCAACAACTCTGGCACAACTCTGGCACGACTATGGCACATCTGTGGCACAACTCTTACACAACTCTGGCATAACTCTAACACAACTCTGGCACAACTCTGGCACAACTCTGAAACAACTCAAGCACAACTCTGGCACAACTCTGGCGCAACTCCGCAACAACTTCAGCACACCTCTTGCCCAACTAATGCACAGAGTCGTGCCAGTGTTGTGCCAGAGTTGTGCCAGAGTTGTGCCAGATTTGTGCCAGAGTACTGCCAGAGTTGTACCAGAGTTGTGCCAGAGTTGTGCGGGAGTTGTGCGGGAGTTGTGCCAGAGTTGTGCAAGAGTTGTGCTAGAGTTCGCCAGAGTTGTGCCAGAGCTGTGCCAGAGTTGTACCAAAGTTTTGCCAGAATTGTACCAGAGTTTTGCCGGAGCTGTTCCACAGTTGTGCAATAGGTGTTCCAGAGTTGTATCAGAGCTGTGCCAGAGTTGTGCCAAAGTTATGCCAGAATTGTGCTAGAATTGTGCCAGAGTTGTGCCAGAGTCGTTCCAGATTTGTGCCAGAGCTGTGCCAGAGTTTTGCCAGAGGTGTGCCAGAGTTGTGCCAAAATTGTGCCTGAGTTGTGCCAGAGTTGTACCAGCGTGGTTCCAGAGTTGTGCCAAAGTTGTGCAAGAATTGTGCCAGATTTATGCCAGAGTTCTGCCAGAGTTCTTCCAGAGTTGTGCCAGATTGTGACAGAGTTGTGCTAGAGTTGTGCCAGAGCTGTGCTGTTGTTCCATGGTTGTTCTGTAGTTGTGCAAGAGTTGTGCCAGAGTTGTGAAGGAGTTGTGTAATAGCTGTGCTGGAGTTGTGCCAGAGTTATGCCAGAGTTGTGCCATAGTTGTGCCAGAGCTGTTGCAGATTTGTGCCAGAGTTGTGCCAGAGTTGTTCCAGAGTTGTGCCAGAATTGTGCCAGAGTTGTACCAGAGTGGTGCCTGTTGTGCCAGTAATGTGCCAGAGTCGTGCCAGAGTTGTGCCTGTTCTGCTACAGTTGTGCCGGAGTTGTCCCAAAGTTGTGCCAGAGTTGTGCCAAAATTGTGCCAGAGTTCTGCCAGAGTTGTGCCACTGTTGTGCCAGAGTTGAGCCAGAGTTGTGCCAGAGTTGTGCCTGTTCTGCTACAGTTGTGCCGGAGTTGTCCCAAAGTTGTGCCAGAGTTGTGCCAAAATTGTGCCAGAGTTCTGCCAGAGTTGTGCCACTGTTGTGCCAGAGTTGAGCCAGAGTTGTGCCAGAGTTGTGCCTGTTGTGGCAAAGTTGTGCCAGAGCTGTGCCAGAGTTGTGCCAGGGTTGTGCCAGAGGGTTGCTAGAGTTGTGCCACAGTTGTGCCAGAGATTTCCCAGAGGTTTGCCAGAGTTGTGCCAGAGTTGTGACATCATACTGCCAGAGGTGTGCCAGAGTTGTGCCAAAGTTGTGTCAGAGTTGTTCCAAAGTTGTACCAGAGTTGTGCCAGAGTTGTACCAGAGTTGTGCCAGAGTTGTGCCAGAGTTGAACCAGAATTATGCCAGGGTGCAAGAGTTGTGCCAGAGTTGTGCTAGAGTTTGCCAGAGTTGTGCCAGAGATGTGCCAGAGTTGTGCCAGAATTGTACCTGAGTTCTGCCAGAGTTGTTCCACAGTTGTGCAATACGTGTTCCAAAGTTGTACCAGAGTTGTGCCAGAGATGTGCCAGAGTTGTGCCAGAATTGTACCTGAGTTCTGCCAGAGTTGTTCCACAGTTGTGCAATACGTGTTCCAAAGTTGTACCAGAGCTGTAACAGTGTTGTGCAACAGTTGTGCCAGAATGTTGCTAGAGTTGTGCCAGAGCTGTGCCAGAGTCATTCCAGATTTGTGCCAGATTTTTGCCAGAGGTTTGCCAGAGTTCTGCCAGGGTTGTGCCAAGTTTGTGCAAGAGTTGTGCCAGAGTTGTACGAGAGTGGTTCCATAGTTGTGCCAAAGTTGTGCGAGAGTTGTGCCAGTGTTGTGCCAGAGTTGTGCCAGAGTTTTTCCACAGTTGTGCCAGATTGTGACAGATTTGGGCTAGAGTTGTGCTAGAGCTGTGCCATAGTTGTTCCATAGTTGTGCCAAAGTTGTGCGAGAGTTGTGCCAGTGTTGTGCCAGAGTTGTGCCAGAGTTTTTCCACAGTTGTGCCAGATTGTGACAGATTTGGGCTAGAGTTGTGCTAGAGCTGTGCCATTGTTGTTCCATAGTTGTGCCAGAGTTGTGCCAGAGTTGTGCCAGAGTCATGACGGAGCTGTGCCAGAGTTGTTTCGGAGTTGTACCAGAGTTGTGCTATAGTTGTGCCATAGTTGTGCCAGAGTTGTGCCAGAGTTGTTCCATAGGTGTGCCATAGTTGTGCCAGAGTTCTACCAGAGTTATGCCTGTTGTCCAAGAAATGTGCCAGAGTTGTACCAGAGTTGTGCCAGGGTTGTGACATAATTGTGCCAGAGCTGTGTCAGAGTTGTGCCTAAGTTGTGCCAGAGTTGAGCCAGAGCTGTGCCAGAGTTGTGCCTGTTGTGCCAGAGTTGTGCCAGAGTTGTGTCAGAGTTGTGCCTAAGTTGTGCCAGAGTTGAGCCAGAGCTGTGCCAGAGTTGTGCCTGTTGTGCCAGAGTTGTGCCAGAGTTGTACCAGAGTTGTGCCAGGGTTGTGCCAGGATTGTTCCAGAGTTGTGTCAGAGTTGTGGCAGAGTTGTGCCAGAGTTTTCCCAGAGGTTTGCCAAAGTTGTGCCAGAGTTGTGACAGAGTTCTGCCAGAGGTGTGCCATAGTTGTGCCAAAGTTGTGCCAGAGTTGTTCCAGAGTTGTGCCAGAGTTGTGCCAGAATTGTGCCAGAGTTGTGCCAGAGTTGTGCCAGAGCTGTTCCAGAGTTGAGCTATAACTTTGCCAGAGTTGTGCCAGAGTTGTGCCAGAGTTGTGCCAGAGTTGTACCAGAGTTTTGCCAGAGTTGTTCCACAGTTGTGCAATAGGTGTTCCAGAATTGTGCCAGAGTTGTGCCAGAGTTATGCCAGAGTTGTAACAGAATTGTGCCAGAGTTGTGTCAGAATTGTGCCAGAGTTGTGCCATAGCTTTACCGGAGTTTTGGCAGAGTTTTACCAGAGTTGTGCCAAAGTTGTGCCAGAGTTGTACGAGATTGGTTCCGGTCTTGTGCCAGAGTTGTGCCAGAGTTGTGCCAGATTTGTGCCATGGTTGTGCCATATTTGTGCCAGAGTTGTGCCAGAGTTGTGCCAGAGTTGTGGCAGAGTTGTGCCAGAGTTTTCCCAGAGGTTTGCCAAAGTTGTGCCAGAGTTGTGACAGAGTTCTGCCAGAGGTGTGCCATAGTTGTGCCAAAGTTGTGCCAGAGTTGTTCCAGCGTTGTGCCAGAGTTGTGCCACAACTGTGCCAGAGTTGTGCCAGAGTTGTGCCAGAGTTGTGCCAGAGTTGTGCCAGAGCTGTTCCAGAGTTGAGCTATAACTTTGCCAGAGTTGTGCCAGAGTTGTGCCAGAGTTGTGCCAGAGTTGTACCAGAGTTTTGCCAGAGTTGTTCCACAGTTGTGCGATAGGTGTTCCAGAATTGTGCCAGAGTTGTGCCAGAGTTATGCCAGAGATGTAACAGAATTGTGCCAGAGTTGTGTCAGAATTGTGCCAGAGTTGTGCCATAGCTTTACCAGAGTTTTGGCAGAGTTTTACCAGAGTTGTGCCAAAGTTGTGCCAGAGTTGTACGAGATTGGTTCCGGTCTTGTGCCAGAGTTGTGCCAGAGTTGTGCCAGATTTGTGCCATGGTTGTGCCAGATTTGTGCCAGAGTTGTGCCAGAGTTGTGCCAGAGTTGTGCCAGAGTTGTTCCAGAGTTGTGCCAGAGTTGTTCCAGAGTTGTACGAGAGTTGTGCCTGTTGTGCCAGAGTTGTTCCAGAGTTATTCAAGAGTTATGCCAGAGTTGTGCCAGAGTTGTGCCAGAGTTGTGCCACAGTTTTTTCAGAGTTGAGCTAGAGTTGTGCCAGAGTTGTGCCTGTTGTGCCAGAGTTCTGCCAGAGTTGTCCCAGAGTTGTGCCAGAGTTGTGCCAGAATGGTGCCAGAGTTGTGCCAAAGGTGTGCTAGAGTTGTGCCAGAGTTGTGCCTGTTGTGCCAGAGTTCTGCCAGAGTTGTCCCAGAGTTGTGCCAGAGTTGTGCCAGAATGGTGCCAGAGTTGTGCCAAAGGTGTGCTAGAGTTGTGCCAGATTTTTGCCAGAGATGTCCCAAAGTTGTGCCAGAGTCGTGCCAGAGTTCTGCAAGAGCTGTGCTAGAGTTGTGCCTAAGTAGTCCCAGACTTGTTCCAGAGTTGTGCCAGAGTTGTGCCAGAGTTGTGCCAGAGTTGTGCCAGAGTTGTGGCAGAGTTGTGCCAGAGTTGTGCCATAGTTGTGCCTGATGTGCCTGATGCTTGTGCCCGATGCTTGTGCCTGATGCATGTTCCTGAGGCTTCTGCCCCATGCTTGTGCCTGAGCCTTGTGCCTGATCCTTGTACCTTATGCCTGTACCTGATGGTTGTGCCTGATACTTATGCCTGATCCTTGTGCCAGTTGCTTGTGCCTGATGGTTGTGCCTGATGCCTGTGCCTTATGATTGCACCTGATGCTTGTGCTGGATGCTTGTGCCTTATGTTTCTACCCGATGCTTGTTCCTGATGCTTGTGCCTAATGCTTGTGCCTGATACTTGTCACTGATGTTGGTGCATGATGCTTGTGCCTGATGCTTGTGGCTGATGCTTGTGCCTGATGCTTGTGCCTGATTCTTGTGCCTGATTCTTGTACCTGATGCTTATGCCTGATGCCCCTGCCGGATGCTTGTGCCCAATGCTTGTGCCTGATGCTTGCGACTGATTCTTTTGCCTGATGCTTGTGCCCGATGCTTGTGCCTGATGCTTGTTGTTGATGCTTATGCGCGATGTTTGTGCCCAATACTTGTGCCCGATGCTTATGCTCCATGCTTGTGCCCAATGCTTGTGCCTTGCTTGTGCCCAATGCTTAAGCCCGATGCTTTTTCCTGATGCTTGCGCCGGATGCTTGTGCTGGACGTTTGTGCCCGATGCTTGTGCCAGATGCTTGTGCTTGATGCTTGTGCCCGGTGCTTGTGCTTGATCCTTCTGCCCGATGCTTGTGCCTGATGCTTGTGCCCGATTCTTGTGCCTCATTCTTGTGCCTGACGCTTGTAGCTGATGCTTGTGCCTGATGCTTGTGCCTGATTATTGTATCCAACATGTGTGCCTGATGCGAGTGCCTGATGCTCGTGCCCAATGCTTGTGCCGGATTCCTGTGCCTGATGCTTGTGCCTGATGCTCGTTCCTGATGCGCGTGCCAAATCCCTGATGCTTGTTCCTGATGCTTTTGTCTGGTGCTTGTGTCTGATGCTTGTGCCTGATGCAAGCATCAGGCACAAGCATCAAGAACAAGTTCTTCATGCTTGTGCGTGATGCTTGTGCCTGATGCTTGTGCCTGATGCTTCTGCCTGATTCTTGTGCCTTTTTATTCTGCCCAACGCTTGTGTGTGATGCTTGTGCCTGATGCTTATGCCTGATCCTTGTTTCTGATGCTTGTGCCTGATGCTTGTGCCTTATGCTTGTTCCTGTTTCTTGTGCCTGATGCTTGTGCCCAGTGCTTGTGCTAGATGAGTATGCTTGATGCTTGTGCCCGATGCTTGTGCCGGATGCTTGTGCCCGATACTTGTGTCCCATGCTTGTGCCCAATGCTTGAGCCCGATGCTTGAGCTGGATGCCTGTGCCCGATTCTTGTGCCCAATGCTCATGCCTGATGTCTGTTTATGATGATTTTTCCCAATGCTTCTGCCCAATGCTTTTGCCCGATGCCTGTGCCTGATGCTTGTTCCTGATGCTTGTGCCTGATGCTTCTGCCTGATACTTGTCACTGATGCTTGTGCTTTATGCTTGTGCTTCATGCTTGTGCCTGATGCTTGTTCCTGATGCTTGTGCCTGATGCTTGTGCCTGATGCTTGTAACTGATGCTTGTGCCTGATGCTTGTGCCTGATTTGTGTTCTGACTCTTGTGCCTGATGCTTGTGCCTGATGCTTGTGCCTAATGCTTGTGTCCGTTATTTGTGACCTATGCTTGTACCTGATGTTTGTGCTCAATGTCTCTGCCCGATACTTTTTCCCAATGCTTGTATCCGATGATTGTGCCTTATTCTTTTGCCTGATGCTTGTGCCTGATGCTTGTGCCTGATGCTTGTGCCTGATGCTTGTGCCTGATGCTTGTGCCTGATGCTTGTGCCTGATGCTTGTGCCTGATGCTTGTGCCTGATGCTTGTGCCTGATGCTTGTGCCTGATGCTTGTGCCTGATGCTTGTGCCTGATGCTTGTGCCTGATGCTTGTGCCTGATGCTTGTGCCTGATGCTTGTGCCTGATGCTTGTGCCTCATGCTTGTGCCTGATGCTTGTGCCCGAGGCTTGTGCATGATGCTTGTTCCTCATGCTTGTGCCTGATGCTTGTGCCTGACGCTTGTGCCTGATGCTTGTTCCAGACACTTTTGCCTGATGCTTCTTCCTAATGCTTGTGCCTGATGCTTGTGCCTGATGCATGTCCCTGATGTTTGTGCCTGATTCTTGTGCCTGATGCTTGTGCCTAAAGCTTGTGCCCGATGCTTGTTCCCAAGGCTTGTGCCTGAAGCTTGTGCCTGACGCATGTGCCTTATGCTTGTGCCTGATGCTTGTGCCTGGTGCTTGTGCCTAATTCTTTTGCCTAGTGATTGTGCCTGATACTTGTGCCTGATGCTTGAGCCTGATGCTTTCTCATGATGCTTATGCCTGATTCTTCTGCCTGATGCTTGTGCCTAGTTATTGTAACCAATGCTTTGTGCCTGATGCTTGTGTCTCATGCTTGTGCCTGATGCTTGTGCCTGATGCTTGTGCCTGATGCTTGTGTCTTATGCTTCTGCCTGATGCTTTTGTCTGATGCTTGTCCCTGTTTTGTGTGCCTGATTCCTGTGCCTGATGCTCGTGCCTGTGGCCTGATGCTAGTGCCTGATGCTTCTGCCTGATGCTTTTGTCTGATGCTTGTCCCTGTTTTGTGTGCCTGATTCCTGTGCCTGATGCTCGTGCCTGTGGCCTGATGCTAGTGCCTGATGCTTCTGCCAGATGCTTGTGCCTGATGCTTGTCCCTGATGCTCGTACCTGATGTTTTTGCCTGATGCTCATGCCTGATGATCATGCCAGATTCTTGTGCCTGATGCTTGTGACGGATGCTTTTGCCTGATGCTTGTACCTCATGCTTGTGCCTGATGCTAGTACCTGATGGTTCTGCCTGATGCTCATGCCCAAATTGTGTGCCTGATGCTCGTACCTGATGCATGTGCCTGATGCTTGTACCTCATGCTTGTGCCTGATGCTAGTACCTGATGGTTCTGCCTGATGCTCATGCCCAAATTGTGTGCCTGATGCTCGTACCTGATGCATGTGCCTGATGCTTGTGCCAAAGGCTTCTACCTGATGCTTGTGATTGATGCTTGTGCCTGATTCATGTGCCTAATGTTTATGCCTGATATTTGTGCCTGATTCTTGTGCCCAATGCTTGTTCCTGACACTTGTGCCTGACGCTTGTCCTGATGCTTGTGCCTGATGCGGGTGCCTGATGCTTGTGCTCAATGCTTGTGTCCGATGCTTGTGTCCGATGCTTGTGCCTGATGCTTGTGCCAGATTCGTGTGCATGATGCTTTTAGCTGGTGCCTGTGCCCATCATTTGTGCCAAATGCTTGTGTCCAATGCTTGTGCCCTATGCTTGTGCCCGATGCGTGTGTCCAATGCTTGTGCCCAATGCTTCTTTCCAATGCTTGTGCAAGATGCTTGTGCCCAATGCATGTCCCCGATGCTTGTGCCCAATGCTTGTGCCGGATGCTTCTGTCCGCTGCTTGTTCCTGATGCTCGTGCCTCATGCTCGTGCCTAATGCTTGTGACTGATGATTTTCCCCGATGCTTGTGCCCAATGCTTGTGCCGGATGCTTCTGTCCGCTGCTTGTTCCTGATGCTCGTGCCTCATGCTCGTGCCTAATGCTTGTGACTGATGATTTTCCCCAATGCTTGTGCCCTTTCCTTGTGCCTGAAGCTTGTGCCCAATGCTTGTGCCTGATGCTTGTGCCTGATGGTTGTGCCTGATGCTTGTGCCTGATGGTTGTGCCTGATGCTTGTGCCTGATGATTGTGCCTGATCCGTGTGCCTGATGTGAGTGCCCTAGGCTTGTGCCTGATTCTTGTGCCTGATGCTCGTGCCTTGTACTGGTGCCTGATGCTCGTGCCTAATGCTTGTGCCTGATGCTTGTGACTGATTCTTGTGCCTGGTGCTTGTGCCTGATGCTTGTGCCTAATGCTTTTTTCTGATGCTTGTGCCTGATGCTTGTTCCTGATGCTTATGCCTGATGCTTCTGCCTGATGTTTGTGCCTAACTCTTGCGCCCAATGCTTGTGTCTGATCCTTGTGCCGGATGCTTGTGCCTGATGCTTGTTCCTCATTCTTCTGCCTGATGCTTGTGCCTGACGCTGGTGCCTATGGCCTGACGCTAGTGCCTGATGCTTCTGCCTGATGCTTGTGCCTGATGCTTGTCCCTAATGCTCATACCTGATAACTGTGCCTGATGCTCATGCCTGATGTTCGTGCCAGATGGTTTTGCCTGATGCTTGTGCCTGATGCTTCTGCCTGATGCTTGTGCCTGATGCTTGTCCCTAATGCTCATACCTGATAACTGTGCCTGATGCTCATGCCTGATGTTCGTGCCAGATGGTTTTGCCTGATGCTTGTGCCTGATGCTTGTGCCTGATTCTTTTGCATAATGCTCATGCCTCATGCTTGTGCCTGATGCTCCTGCCTGATGCTCCAGCCTGTACTCGTTCCTGATGCTTGTGCCTGATGCTTGTGCTTGATGCTTGTGCCTGATGCTTGTGCTTTATTCTTGTGCTTGATATTTGTGCTTGATGCTTGTGCCTGAGTCTTGTGCCCAATGCTTGTTCCTGATGCTTATGCCTAACGCTTATGCCTGATGCTTGTGCCTGATGCTTGTGCCTGGTGCTTGTGCCCGATGCTTGTGCCCGTTATTTGTGCCCTGTGCTTGTGCCAAATGCTTTTCCCAATGCTTGTGCCTGATGCTTGTGCCCAATGCTTGTGTCGGATGCTTGTGCCCAATGCTTGTGCCCGATGCTTGTGCGCGATGCTTGTGCACGATTCTTTTGCCTTATTCTTGTCCTGAATGCCTGTGCTAGATGCTTGTGTCCGATGCTTGTGTCTGATGCTTGTCCCTGATTCTTGTTCCTGATTCTTGTGCCTGATGCTTGTGCTTGATGCTCGTGCCTAATGCTTGTGCCTGATGCTTGTGCCTGATGCTTGTGCCTGATGCTTGTGCCTGGTGCTTGTGTATAATGCTTGTGCCTGATGCTTGTGCCTGATGCTTATGCATGATGTTTTTTCCTGATGCTTGTGCCTCATGCTTGTGCCTGATGCTTGTGCCTGATGCTTGTGCCTGGTGCTTGTGTATAATGCTTGTGCCTGATGCTTGTGCCTGATGCTTATGCATGATGTTTTTTCCTGATGCTTGTGCCTCATGCTTGTGCCTGATGCTTGTGCCTGATGATTGTGCCTCATGCTAGTGCCCAATGCTAGTGCCTGATGCTTGTGCCTGATGCTTGTGCCTCATGCTTTTGCCTCATGCTTGTGCTTCACGCTTGTGAGTCATGTTTGTGCCTCATGCTTGTGCCTGATGCTTGTTTTTTATGCATGTGCATGATGCACGTACCTTATGCTTGTGCCTGATGCATTTGCCTGATGCTTGTGCCTGATTCTTGTGCCTGATGCTTTTGCCCAAAGCTTGTGCATGACGCCCGGGCCTGATGCTTGCCTTGATGCTTGTGCCTAATGCTTGTGCCTGACGCTTGTGCCTGGTGCTTGTGCGTGAAGCTTGTGCCTGATGCTTGTGCCTGATGCTAGTGCATGATGCTTGTGCCTCGTGTTTGTGCCGGATGCTTGTGCCCGATGCGTGTGTCAGATGCTTGTGCCTGATGTTTGTTCCTTATGCTTGTTCACGATGCTTGTGCCTGATGCTTGTGCCTGATGCTTGTGCCTGATGCTTGTGCCTGATGCTTGTGCCTGATGCTTTTTCCCGATGCTTGTGCCTGATGGTTGTTCCTGATGCTTATGTCCAATGCTTGTGCCCAATGCTTTTGCCCGATGCTTTTGCCTGATGCTTGTGCCTGATGCTTGTGCCTGATGCTTTTTCCCGATGCTTGTGCCTGATGGTTGTTCCTGATGCTTATGTCCAATGCTTGTGCCCAATGCTTTTGCCCGATGCTTTTGCCTGATGCTTGTGCCCGATGCTTGTGCCTGATGCTTGTGCCCGATGCTTGTACCCGATGCTTGTGCCTGATGCTTGTGCCTGATGCTTGTGCCTGATGCTTGAGCCTGATTATTTTGCCTGATGCTTATGCCTTATGCTTGTGCCTGATTCTTGTGCCTCACGCTTCTGCCTCATACTCTTGCCTGATGCATGTGCCTGACGCTTGTGCCTTACGTTTCTGCCTGATGCATTTTCCTGATGATTGTGCCTGATGCCTGTGCTTGATGCTTGTGCCTGATGCTTGTCCCTGATGCATTTGCCTGATGCCTGTGCCTGGTGCTTGTGGCTGATGCTTGTCCCTGATGCTTGTACCTGATGCTTGTGCCTAATGCTTATCCCTGATTCGTGTGCCTGATGCTTGTTCCTCATTCTTGAGCCTGATTCTTGTGCCTAATGCTTGTGCCTTATCCTTGTTCCTGATGCTTGTGCATGAGGCTTGATTCTGATTCTTGTGCCTGATGCTTGTGCCTGATGCTTGTTCCTCATTCTTGAGCCTGATTCTTGTGCCTAATGCTTGTGCCTTATCCTTGTTCCTGATGCTTGTGCATGAGGCTTGATTCTGATTCTTGTGCCTGATGCTTGTGCCTGATGCTTGTGCCTGATGCTTGTGCCTGCTGCTTGTGCCTTGTGCTTGTGCCTGATTCTTGTGCCTGATGCCTGTGCCTGAAGCTTGTGCCTCATGCTTGTGCCTCATGCTTGTGCCTGATGCTAGTGCCTGATGCTTGTGCCTGACCATGTTGACTTTGGGAAGTCGAAGTCGATGGCCAAGTCGGAAGTCGAAAGTCGGAAGTCGGCTCCTGATGAGCCAAGTCGGAAGTCGGTTTTCCTCTTACTGGTTAGGAGGCTCATTTTGATGTGCCGCGTACTCCGTCTCAAGTACGTTGTAGGAGAAAACATTACTTACGTGTCTTTCACCACTTAGTTGATTGCATATATTACATGTATATGATGTCATAGGAAGCCATTTGGAAACAAAATGTAGCTGCATGAGGTGTATATGCACATCCCAAGTTTGAACATTCATAACTTTCTCCAACATTAACGGAATTTAGCGATTCAAATTGCTTTGGAACCAGCAACTCATGATCTATGTTCCACTGCCAATATCTAAGTCGACTTTAAGTCGACTTTGACCGACTCTCCGGCTTAGACTTTTACCCCAAAAGTCGGAAGTCGAAGTCAACATGGGTGCCTGATGCTTGTGCCTGATGCTTGTGCCTAATGCTTGTGCCTGATTCATGTGCCCGATGCTTGTGCCTGATGCTTGTGCCTGATGCTTGTGCCTGATGCTTGAGCCTGATTATCTTGCCTGATGCTTGTGCCTCATGCTTGTGCCTCATACTCTTTCCTGATGCATGTGCCTGACGCTTGTGCCTTATGTTTGTGCCTGATGCATTTTCCTGATGATTGTGCCTGATGCGTGTGCTTGATGCTTGTGCCTGATGCTTTTCCCTGATGCATGTTCCTGATGCTTGTTCCTGGTGCTTGTGCCTGATGCTTGTGCCTGATGCTTGTACCTGATGCTTGTGCCTGATGTTTATCCCTGATTCATGTGCCTGATGCTTGTTCCTTGTTCTTGTGCCTGATGCTTGTGCCTGATGCTTGTACCTGATGCTTGTGCCTGATGTTTATCCCTGATTCATGTGCCTGATGCTTGTTCCTTGTTCTTGTGCCTGATGCTTGTGCCTAATGCTTGTGCCTAGTCCTTGTTCCTGATGCTTGTGCATGAGGCTTGAGTCTGATTCTTGTGCCTGATGCCTGTGCCTGATGCGTGTGCCTGATGCTTGTGCCTGCTGCTTGTGCCTTATGCTTGTGCCTGTCGCTTGTGCCTGATGCCTGTGCCTAAAGCTTGTGCCTCATGCTTGTGCCTTATGCTTGTGCCTCATGCTTGTGCCTCATGCTAGTGCCTGATGCATGTGCCTGATGCTTGTGACTAATGCTTGTGCCTGATTCATGTGCCAGATTCTTGTACCTGATGCTTGTGCCTGCTGCTTGTGCCTGACGCTTGTGCCTGATGCTTGTGCC
>SZWC01006584.1:28160-44032 GCA_023375785.1 Penium margaritaceum
CCGGTCTTCTTGCTGGTTTCTCGTCTTTATCTCTGATACCCCCCATGAAGGGGAAGCAGCGTGGAAGGTCCAGTGTCTCTGGTCCTGAGACCTATAAGGTATACCAGAGTTTCATGTTGTACTTGATATAGTGCTTTGGTGAAGATGTCTGTCCTCTTGGTTTTTGAGGCCACGTGCTGGACCAGAAGCTCCTTCGCCTACACCTTCTCACAGATGAAGAAGTAGCGGAGCTCAATGTGCTTGGTCTGCCCATGGAAGACCGGATCTTCTGTGAGAGCAATGGTGCTTTGATTGTCGCACCACAGGACTGGGAGAGGTTGTGGGTATCCAAGGTCCTGCAGCAGGTATTGATGGATATGAGAGTGCCAGAAAGTGAAAAAAACAGGTTGCTCGATAAAAACTATCTGGCATTACAGTTACATAGAGGATGTTTCACAGGTTCCAACGCACTTTACAGAACTTGATACGGAGTCCGTTTGAGTGAGATATGGATTTCCAACGTTTGGAGATCATGGGTCAGGTTCAAGTGATGACCTAAGCACTTTGAGCTCAAAAGGCGGCAGGATTATTGGCCAGGACGGCTGAGAGCGGCCTTCAAGGCGAAAAGGCTGGAGGGCCTCGAAGAGACTTCAAGGAAGGTATAGACCATGATTGTTGGTCGTCCAAGTGGTGTGAGACATAATTCTCTTGTGTGACAAGGTGACTGCCGCTCATTCCGCTAGGCTAGGAGAGTGTGCTAGAGGGTAGACTTTGACAGAGTGTATCTCAATGCTCCCTGGGCCAAATGAGGCATATAAGGGCTTGTTAGAAAGCTGTAAAAATCTACTTTCTGACTCAGGAGTTGATTTAGACATTCGAATTCTCTGCAGACCTACATTTGCTTCCGTAATTTCTGTCTGTGCAACTTGCAAATCCCTCTCACAAACAATTGGTCCTGCCTAGGCGGCTCTTGGTGAGCCTGATCACCTCCCTGAGGGCTGCCCCAGTTTCCATTAGTGGTATCAGAGCTAGAACAAGACATTTTCTCATCCTTGAGGCATTCCTTGCACCCTGTTGTGTGAGAGAGCCGTTTGTGGGCTGAACGTTGCACTACCATGGCGACATCCGCTTCTGTGGTGGCCGGCGTCAACATCGCCAAGTTCGAAGGCAAGAGCTTCTTCAACTGGAGCAACGATATGAAGATGGTGCTGATGGAGAAGGGTCTCTGGAGCCAAGTGGATGAGAAGGAGAAGGAACCAGAAGAAACTTCCCTATCCCCTGTCGAGGCCCGTACCTACCGCGAGAAGCGTGACCGCGCCCTCGCAACCATCTACCTCCACCTCGCCGAACGGCAGCAACTCCTTGTCCATGGCATCCTCACGCCAAAGGAGGTTTGGAAAAAGCTTGATTCCACTTATGCTTCCAAGTCAATCCTCATAAACATGCAGCTTCGTTGTCACTTTCACACTGTGAAGATGGATGAGTCCGGATCCATGATTGACTACATCAACATGGTGAAGTCTCTCTCTGACCAGCTTGCTGCGATTGATGACCCTGTCAAGGAGCGTGTGCTCATGCTAACCATCCTCTCTGGCCTTCCTAGCAGCTACACTCCTCTCATTGTTGCCCTGGACCAGCATAGCGACAAGCTCTCCCTCAACGATGTGGAGGAGAGCTTGCTGTTTGAGGAGGAGTGACGCAAGGGAGAGGAGGGTGGAAGCAAACTGGACGTCGCTCTCATCACCAACTTCGGTCATGGGGGCGGTGCTACGTCAACCAGGAGCAACGGCGGAGGAGGGAAGAAGAAGGGGAACTGCCACTACTGCAAGAAGCCGGCCATTGGGCGCGCAAATGCTGGAAGAAGAAGGCAGACCTTGCGGCTGGAGTGGGAGCGGGAAAGCAGTCCGACGCTTCCGCGAACATAGCAGATTGGGAGAGTGGATTTGTGACAACTATCTGGGTCCTGTACGTCTCTGACAACACCGCCTTGTTTTGGATTATCAACTCGGGAGCCACGCGGCACATGACGTATCGTCGGGAGTGGTTCGTCGTCTACATTGCCATCTAGCCTTGTCGGGTGTACATGGAGGACAATCATGTGCAAATGGCGGTTGGGGAGGGTGAGATTGTGTTTTGTGCTTCCGTTGAGGGCAAGCACGTGGAAGGTTGTATGAAGGGGGTGCTCCATGTTCCGGGGCTGGCAGCTAACCTCCTCCCTGTCTCATCTCTCATCTCCAAAGGCATGCAGGTTTGCTTTGAGAATGGTGGGTGCACCATCTCTGCCAGTGGAGGCCGTGTTCTTGCAAAAGCGGACAAGGAGCACGGTCTCTACCATCTCTATGTGGCATTGGAGAAGGAATCCGACTCAGCGTTGGCGGCGAGAGAGGGAAAATACGACATCGGCCTATGGCACCGCCGGCTTGGTCACCTCGGCCTTGGCGCCATCTTCTTCATGCAGCAGATGATCTGCAGCCTGGAGCTCAAGGGGGTGAAGCAGCCAGGTGTAACGGCTTTTGAGAGCTGCATTGAAGGGAAGAAAGCTCGCTCTCCTTTCACGGGGGAAGGGAAGGGCACGGCTGAGCTTCTCTCACTCGTTCACTCTGATTTGTGCGGTCCCATGCCATCACAATCCTTGTCCAGCAAGTTGTACTTTGTCATATTCATTGATGACAAGTCGAGGAAGACATGGGTGTCGTTCCTGAATGGAAAGGATGAGTGCTTTGTTGCTTTCAAGGTGTGGATTGCTGCTGCACAAAATGAGAATGGCAAGCGGTTGAAGGTGCTTTGCACCGATGGTGGAGAAGAGTACCTTTCCAACAACTTCCGCACATTCTTCAAGCGTCATGGGATCAAGCACGAGGTCACCCCACCCCAAACACCGCAGCTGAACAGCGTGGCTGGATGTGCAAACCGCACGCTCATGGAGCGTGTTCGCAACATGCTCCAAGACGCGGGGCTCCCGCCAACTTTTTGGGCGGAAGCGGTCAATACCGCCGTGTAACTGAAAAACCGGAGCCCTATGCACGCCGTACCGCTGATGACATCGGAGGAGGCGTGGACGGGTCGCAAGCCAACAGTGATACACCTGAAAGTCTTCGAGTGTGACGTATTCATGCACGTGCCTACTGGCAGCCATAACAAGCTGGACGCAAAGTCGGTGAAGGCCGCCTTCCTCAGCTACGACACCATGGGATACCGCCTCTACAATCTCGGCGCACGCAAGATCATCTGCAGCCATGACGTGGTCTTCCAAGAGGAAGTGAAGGGCTGGACTTGGAGCCCTATGTCGGCAGTTCTCGTTGCTCCCGCACTTGTACGAGAAGTGGGAGAAGTACCGGTAGCAGAAGAGGGCGGTGCGGAAGATGGCGGTGACAGCGGCAACGACAAGGAGGTGGAGGGAGCTGATAAGGAAAAGGAGCTGGCAGCGGAATCTGATGAGGAGGAGCAGCAAAGCAACACAGAGCAGCTGCCACGACGGTCTGCACGCCTCAACAAAGGTGCAAAGGACAAAGGGGAGCCACTAAGGCGATCTGAGCGCCTTGCAAACAAACACAGGCCACTGGAGGAGCTGGTGAACTTGTGCACCGTTCCACCACCAACAGAGTTGTCTGACCTCGAGCTTCTCTTCCTCACAGACACCAATGACCCAGCCACATTCGCTGAAGCCATGCACAGCGCCAAGGCGGCAGATTGGCGTGGCGCAGTAGACGAGGAGTATGATGCGCTCATGAAGAATGGTACCTGGACTCTCGAGGAGGCTCCACGCGGCAGCCGGGTGATTGGATGCCGGTGGATCCTCAGGTGCAAGCGTGGTGCGGATGGTAAGGTTCTCAGGTACAAAGCACGGCTGGTTGCAAAGGGGTATGCGTAGACTAAGGGTGTGGATTACAATGAGACATTTGTACTTGTCGCTAAATTCCCATCCATCCGAGCGATCCTCGCTCTTGCTGCTGCTATGGACTGGGAGGTGCACCAAATGGATGTGACGTGTGCATTTCTGAATGGTGACCTTGAGGAGGATGTGTACATGGAGCAATCGGAGGGTTATGTCGTGGAAGGGGAGGAAGGTTTGGTATGCAAGCTTGTGAAGGTCCTCTACGGCCTGAAGCAAGCCCCGCGAGCATGGTATCACAAGATGGATGAGCAGCTGGCTGGCCTTGGCTTTGTGCGCATTGAAGCAGACCATGCTGTCTATGGGCGCACAAAAGAGGCAAAGCAGATCATCATCTTACTCTATGTTGATGATCTGCTCATTGCATCTGGCTCCAAGTCTGTTTTGGATGATGTGAAGCAGTCCCTTGCTGCCAGGTTTGACATGAAAGACATGGGAGAGCTCACTTACTACCTTGGCCTTCAGGTCAAGTGCGACCAGCTGCAGCAGACTTTGGAGTTGTCGTAGAGCACGTACGTGAGCAACATCATCAAGCGCTTCAACATGGCAGGAGCGCACAATGAAACAACACCACTGGAAGTGGGAGCAAAGCTGAGCATGACGCAGACTCCCTGCGGCATGCAAGAGAGCAGCTGCATGGAAGCATTGCCGTACCAAGCAGAAGTTGGAGGCCTCATGTATGCAGCAGTCGGAACGCGCCTCGACATCAGCCAAGCAATGGGAGTGTTAAGCAAGTTTTGTGCGAATCCGGGCGTGCCGCATTGGGAGGCGGTCAAGCGCGTGCTGCGCTACCTTGACAGCAGCAGCAGCCTTTGCCTCACCTTCAACGGCAACAACAGTCCCATCCTCATTGGCTACAGTGACGCAGATTGGGGAGGTGACCTGGACACAAGGAGGTCAACCAGTGGGTTTGTGTTTGTGCTCGAGGGAGGTGCAATCAGTTGGAGGAGCAAGAAGCAAGAGTGTGTCGCCCTCTCCTCCACTGAAGCAGAGTACATCGCCATGAGTGAAACAGCAAAGGAAGCCGTGTGGTTGCGTGAGCTGCTGGCAAGCCTTGGACAGCAGCAGACCATAGCGACCACCATAAACCTTGACAACATGAGCGCCATTGCTCTGACCAAGAACGCTGAATTTCACGCCCGCACTAAGCACATCGACCTGCGGTACCACTTCATCCGCGAGCTTGTGGCAAAACAGGTGGTGCAGATCAAGTTCTGCCCTTCAAGCATGATGCTGGCAGACTTCCTGACCAAGCCGCTGGCAGCGCACCGCTTTCATTAGCTGAGGGGAGAGTGCGGACTTGTGTGATTTTTATTCTCGCAAAGTGGGAGAATGATGGACATGAGAGTGCCAGAAAGTGACAAAAACAGGTTGCTCGATACAAACTATCTGGCATGAAAGTTGCATATAGGATGTTTCACAAGTTCTAATGCACTTTACGGAACTCAATACGGAGTCTGTTTGAGTGAGTTATGGATTTCCAAGGTTTGGCGATCATGGGTCGGGTTCAAGTGACGACCTGAGTACCTTGAGCTCAAAAGGCGGCAGGATTATTGGCCAGGACGGCTGAGAGCGGCCTTCAAGGAGAAAAGGAAGCTGGAGGACCTCCAAGAGACTTGAAGGAAGGTGTAGACCACGATTGTTGGTCGTCCAAGTGGTGTGAGACATAATTCTCTTGTGTGACAAGGTGACTGCCGCTCATCCCGCTAGGCTAGGAGAGTGTGCTAGAGGGTAGANAATCCGGGCGTGCCGCATTGGGAGGCGGTCAAGCGCGTGCTGCGCTACCTTGACAGCAGCAGCAGCCTTTGCCTCACCTTCAACGGCAACAACAGTCCCATCCTCATTGGCTACAGTGACGCAGATTGGGGAGGTGACCTGGACACAAGGAGGTCAACCAGTGGGTTTGTGTTTGTGCTCGAGGGAGGTGCAATCAGTTGGAGGAGCAAGAAGCAAGAGTGTGTCGCCCTCTCCTCCACTGAAGCAGAGTACATTGCCATGAGTGAAACAGCAAAGGAAGCCGTGTGGTTGCGTGAGCTGCTGGCAAGCCTTGGACAGCAGCAGACCATAGCGACCACCATAAACTTTGACAACATGAGCGCCATTCCTCTGACCAAGAACGCTGAATCTCACGCCCGCACCAAGCACATCGACCTGCGGTACCACTTCATCCGCGAGCTTGTGGCAAAGCAGGTGGTGGAGATCAAGTTCTGCCCTTCAAGCATGATGCTGGCAGACTTCCTGACCAAGCCGCTGGCAGCGCACCGCTTTCATTAGCTGAGGGGAGAGTGCGGACTTGTGTGATTTTTATTCTCGCAAAGTGGGAGAATGATGGATATGAGAGTGCCAGAAAGTGACAAAAACAGGTTGCTCGATACAAACTATCTGGCATGAAAGTTGCATATAGGATGTTTCACAAGTTCTTATGCACTTTACGGAACTCGATACGGAGTCCGTTTGAGTGAGTTATGGATTTCCAAGGTTTGGCGATCATGGGTCGGGTTCAAGTGACAACCTGAGTACTTTGAGCTCAAAAGGCGGCAGGACTATTGGCCAGGACGGCTGAGAGCGGCCTTCAAGGAGAAAAGGAAGCTGGAGGACCTCCAAGAGACTTGAAGGAAGGTGTAGACCACGATTGTTGGTCGTCCAAGTGGTGTGAGACATAATTCTCTTGTGTTACAAGGTGACTGCCGCTCATCCCGCTAGGCTAGGAGAGTGTGCTAGAGGGTAGAATTGGACAGAGTGTATCTCAGTGCTCCCTAGGCCAAATGAGGCATACAAGGGCTTGTTAGAAAGCTGTGACAATGTACTTTCTGAATCAAGAGTTGATTCAGACATTCACATTCTCTAGAGACCTACATTTTCTTCCGTAATTTCTGTCTGTGCAACTTGCCACTCCCTTTCACAAACAGTTGGTCCTGCCTAGGCGGCTCTTGGTGAGCCTGATCACCTCCCTGAGGGCTGCCACAGTTTCCATCAGGTACTTCAGCCAGAGTGCTTCTTGAGCAGCCACGGTGCCTACATAAAGTTCCTCCTCACAGGATGAGAGTAAGACGGAGGAGGACCTAGTTGACCGTCAGCTGATCAGTCCACAGCCAAGGTGAAAACCGTAACCTGTGAAGAATTTTGATTGGCCTGGTCATCAGCCCAGGAGGCATTACTGTATCCTTAGAGAGTGACTGGTTGCATTCCTTGAAGTTCAAGATAGAAGGATGCGGTTTCTCCAAGATACCGCAGTGCTTGCTTTGCTGCCTTCCAATGCTGTTCACTGTGGTTTCCATCACCTACGTACCGTGACAGCACACTGAGAGGGAAAGCAAGGTCGGGACGTGTGCAAGCCATTGCATACATCAGGGATCCTACCAGCTTGGGAAAGGGTTTTGGTGAAGGAGATGAGATTGTATATGCCGGTGCTGTGCGTTTGTGATCCACAGTCATAGGGGTAGGTGCCCCATTGCTGTTTTCAATCCTGAAATGCTTGAGCAGTGAAGTAATGTAGTGCTCTTGGGAGAGAGTGATGAGGCGTTTTTGGTGGTCTCGCTTGATGTCAATCCCGACATAGTGGATCAGCACTCCAAGATCCTTCATGGTGAAGCAACCTAGAAATGTTGTTTTTAGTTCCTCGAGAGCTGTGGGATGTTAAAAAGTGCCCCTGCCATGGATGCCGTTTGCCGTTTTCCTGGTCCGACCACTAGAGAGTAGTTGGATGTCCAATTTTATTGCAGATTTGGACTCCTTGGATTTTGCCATGCGATTTCAAGTTTTCAGTTGCTCTATTTGGTTGAGAATTTAGAGAGTTAGCCCTACCCAAAGTTCGGGTGGTGCGGCGGGTGGAATCTGGTACCCGTCCGGGGTGACGGGATACTCCACCGCCAGTGGTCCGTGTTCAGCTCCAACTGGTTCCATAGACCCCATGGCCCTAGAGGAAGCAACCAGGGAGGTCCCCTGGACAAGGGCGAGCCGCCTTTTGACTTGTCAATCAAAGAAAGGCGCTTCGAGCCGTCGTCGGCTCGTGTCGGGGACCACTCACGTCGGCGGCAGCCAAAAGGCGGCTCCACCAAGGGTTGCTTGGATGGGCGTAGCAGGGGCTATACTGCTCCGTTTTGGGCGTGCTTGGATGCGTTGGAAAGCTCAGATTACAAGCTATAATAATCTGATATAATCTCACCAAAACAACTAACCATTAATGATTCGCAGCTCTGCTCAGTTTCCGCAATCTGTATTGTGCCAGAATTCTGCTCCCTTGGTGTTGTGGCGACCCAAAGCACACACCTCCCTTGGAAGTCTCTTTGCACTAAGAAGCCGTGCACACTTAGGCAGTTCAGGCCACGCCAGGAAAGTATTCCCGACAAAGGGTTATGGGCCCACCGCCCTGACCTGCCTACCAAGATGTTCACGTCTTCTGCAACGCACGGGAGTGTCGCTCCGGGCGACATCGCCGTCGCACGTTGAGACTGTCCATTGCAGAAGTTCAACATGGCGCAGAAGACAGAGTCCTCGCCCATCCAAAAGTACATGGGCGGCCCAGGCTTTGGGCTGTGGCGGTGGCATTTTGAGATCTACCTCGCGCACAAGGGACTGCTGGANACGGCTGAGAGCGGCCTTCAAGGAGAAAAGGAAGCTGGAGGACCTCCAAGAGACTTGAAGGAAGGTGTAGACCACGATTGTTGGTCGTCCAAGTGGTGTGAGACATAATTCTCTTGTGTGACAAGGTGACTGCCGCTCATCCCGCTAGGCTAGGAGAGTGTGCTAGAGGGTAGACTTGGACAGAGTGTATCTCAGTGCTCCCTAGGCCAAATGAGGCATACAAGGGCTTGTTAGAAAGCTGTGACAATGTACTTTCTGAATCAAGAGTTGATTCAGACATTCACTTTCTCTAGAGACCTACATTTTCTTCCGTAATTTCTGTCTGTGCAACTTGCAACTCCCTTTCACAAACAGTTGGTCCTGCCTAGGCGGCTCTTGGTGAGCCTGATCACCTCCCTCAGGGCTGCCACAGTTTCCATCAGGTACTTCAGCCAGAGTGCTTCTTGAGAAGCCACGGTGCCTGCATAAAGTTCCTCCTCACAGGATGAGAGTAAGACGGAGGAGGACCTAGTTGACCGTCAGCTGCTCAGTCCGCAGCCAAGGTGAAAACCGTAACCTGTGAAGACTTTTGATTGGCCTGGTCATCAGCCCAGGAGGCATTACTGTATCCTTAGAGAGTGACTGGTTGCATTCCTTGAAGTTCAAGATAGAAGAATGCGGTTTCTCCAAGATACCGCAGTGCTTGCTTTGCTGCCTTCCAATGCTGGTCACTGTGGTTTCCATCACCTCCGTACCGTGACAACACACTGAGAGGGAAAGCAAGGTCGGGACGTGTGCAAGCCATTGCATACATCAGGGATCCTACCAGCTTGGGAAAGGGTTTTGGTGAAGGAGATGAGACTGTATATGCCGGTGCTGTGCGTTTGTGATCCACAGTCATAGGGGTAGGTGCCCCATTGCTGTTTTCAATCCTGAAATGCTTGAGCAGTGAAGTAATGTAGGGCTCTTGGGAGAGAGTGATGAGGCGTTTTTGGTGGTCTCGCTTGATGTCAATCCCGAGATAGTGGATCAGCACTCCAAGATCCTTCATGATGAAGCAACCTAGAAATGTTGTTTTTAGTTCCTGGAGAGCTGACCAAACGTGCGACATCGCCGTCGCACGTTGAGACTGTCCATTGCAGAAGTTCAACATGGCGCAGAAGACAGAGTCCTCGCCCATCCAAAAGTACATGGGCGGCCCAGGCTTTGGGCTGTGGCGGTGGCATTTTGAGATCTACCTCGCGCACAAGGGACTGCTGGAGCTCATGAAGGGCACGGAGGTTCAAGATGCCTGTGCAATGGACGAGGAGAAGACGGCCTTCGCGAGAAAGAACACAAAGGCGCTGATGCTCCTCTTGTCGGCATTGCATGAATCTCAGTGGGGCTACATCCATGGCTGTGAGCTGGCAGTCGACGCGTGGAAGAAGCTCTACTCCATCCACCAATCAACATCCCTAGCCAACAAGATCTTCGCAATGAAGCGACTCTTGACGGTGAGGATCGAGGAGGGTGAGGACGTCATTTCAGCCATGCAACAGATCGAGTCTCTTGCCTCGCAATGCAATGATGTTGGGTGGAATATTGACACAAAGATGCAGGCAATGCCGCTCCTCATGGCTCTACCAGACAGTTGGGATCCTCTCATCACCATGCTGGGAGGTTGGAAGGAGGATAAACTCACCTACGGCGGAGTCGCCGAGTACATCCGCGACGAGGTGCACCGTCGGAGCAGTGGCAAGACCTCGTCATCCTCAACTGCCCTGGTCACCAAAACGCAGGGTGGCAGCAGCAGCAGCAAGCGAGGCGGCGGTAAGGGTGGCGGCAAGAAGGGTGCCAAGAGGGGTGCATGCCATAACTGTGACAAGGAGGGCCATTGGGCCAAGGAGTGCCCAGAGGAGGCGCAGTCCGGCGGCAAGGGTGCCAAAGGCAAGAAGGCGCTCCTCAACGGCACGAAGAACCACGACCTGAAGGGCGCCAACCGGCGGTGCCTCGACTCAGGTGCAGAGGAGTATACCCAAGTCGAGAAGGTGGGGTTTATCAACTACACCAAGTCTGCCAAGTCCATGGTGACCGCCAACAAAAAGGTCAAACGTGCGGCCGGCCAAGGTGATGTGGACGTAGAGGTGGTGGTTGGTGGTAAAAAGGCACAATGTGTTATTCAAAATGTACAACATGTCCCCGGCCTGGCTGACATTTTGAGTGTAAGCCGCTTGACAGACAAGGGGTATGAATTCCTCTTCCACAGGAAAGGTACAGTCGTGTCGATGGACGGCGGCGGCGAGGTCGTGCTCGAGGCAAAGCGCGAGGGAGGACTCTACATCGTTGAAACCAAGGTCATCCCCTCGGCATCGGACGCAGCAGACCCGCCAGCACGCGTCGTCAACCTCGCAAAAGGCGGGGGAGCAGACCTGCAGCTGTGGCATCTGCGGCTGGGACACTCGTCGCCCGCAGTCGTGCAAGAGATGGCGAGGCGCGACATGGTTCGTGTCCTCAACATCACCGGTGCAGCAGACGTAGCAGCAGGTTCTGCAGAGCACAAGTGCGAGCCTTGCATCGTGGACAAGGCGAAGCGCAAGCCATTTGAAGACGGACAATGGCGGGCCAAGAACGTGCTTGAGGTCGTGCACAGTGATGTGTACGGACCGATCAAGACGCCGTCCATTGGGGGCGCGCGGTACTTCGTCACCTTTATCGACGATTGCAGCAAAAAACTGTATATCTACTTCGTGAAGCGGAAGAGCGATGTGCTAGACCGGCTGAAGAAGTACGTCGCAGCAGTGGAGAGGCAGACTGGCCGCAAGGTTAGAGCGCTACGCAACGACAATGGCGGCGAGTACGTGGGCTGCGGAGGGTGGCTAAAGGAGCAGGGCATTGAGTGGCAGCCGCCCACTCTGTACACGCCTCAATCTAATGGCGTGGCGGAGCGTGCGAACCAGACGCTACTCACCATGGCGTGGACAATGCTCGTGGACGCTAAGTTGCCACGGAGCCTCTGGGCCGAGGCCGTGAGTATGGCGTGCTACATCACCAACCTCACCCCAACAGCAGTGCTGAAGGGGAAGGGCGGCTGGAAGACGCTGCAGGAGACTTGGAGCGGGCGCAAACCAAGCGTGGCGTACCTGAAGGCATTCGGGTACAAGGCGCACGCGTTGGTACAGGCCACGCAAAGAAAAGACTCCAAACTGGATCTGCGTGCAAAGGCATACGCATTCCTTGGATACGAGAGTGCGCTCAAGGCGTACCGCCTCTTCGATCCACGGACGCAGGACGCCATCACCAGCCGCGATGTCACGTTTGATGAGCAGAGAGCTACTGCAGTAGCAGCAACAACATTGACGCAGCGCACTCTCCAAAGCAGGGGGAGTGGTTCCAACTTGTTGAGCGTGAGGAGGAGCCAACGGCTGCAGAGGTCGATGACGGGTCTTCGGAGGATGACGGTGCTGGAGCGCAGCAGGGAAATGCAGCAGGTGCAGGTGTCGCTGGAGCGCGGGACACAGCAGCCGACGCGGGGGAGCACGTGGCCGAGGACAACGTTGTAGCAGAGGAGCAGCAGGACCAGCAGCCAACATCGCCAAGGTCGCCGCGTCGCAGTCCGAGGCGGCAGAATGCGGCAAAGCGGTATGACGCAAGCACAGGCCGCTGGGTCGGCATGGCATGCTGCATGATGGCAGCCACAAAGGAGCCGACAACCGTGCAAGAGGCGCTTGCACGGCCTGACGGGCAGCAGTGGGGTGAAGCAATAAAATCTGAACTCGCGTCCCTTGCTGAAAATGACACTTGGGAGCTGGTGGATCGGCCCGAGGGGGCCAAGGTGATCAGCTCCAAGTGGGTGTTCAAGGTGATGCTTATCAAGGACAGCAAGGTGGAGAAATACAAGGCATGGCTAGTGGCAAAGGGGTACGCACATCGAAAAGGCGAACACTACGATGAGACGTTCGCACCCGTCGCCAAGTTCACAAGCATCCGGACGATCCTCGCGGTGGCAGCCACAAAGGACATGGAGATCCACCAAATGGATGTCAAGACGGCATTCCTGAATGGCATAATTGACAAGGAGATCTACCTTGAGGTGCCGGAGGGGGTGGATGCGCCAGAGGGCAAGGTGTGCAAGCTGCGGAAGGCCTTGTACGGGTTAAAACAGGCGCCCAGGTGCTGGTACCAGCAGATGGATGGCTACATGGCGGAGCTCGGCTTTAAGCGCTGTGAGTCAGACCACAGCGTGTACGTGCGTCTGAGCAAGGGACTCCATCAGATTGTCGCACTCTACGTGGACAACCTGATCCTGTGTTCATCAGATTTGGCGGCTTTGAAGCAGCTCAAGGAGCAGCTGAGCAGCAGATTTAAGATGACGGACATTGGGGAGCTGGAGTAGCACCTCGGGGTGAGTATCACACGGAACCGGAGGGCGCGCACACTTGAGTTGCGGCAGGCCAAGTACGTGGCCGAGGTCTTGAAGCGGTACGGTATGAAGGACTACAAACCAGTGGGCAGTCTGTTCTCCACAAGCTGTGAGCTGAGTGCGGCGATTGCGCCGCAAACCAAAGAGGAGAAGGAGGACATGGCGGAGGTGCCCAACCAATCTGTGGTGGGCAGCCTAATGTATGCCATGGTGGCGACTCGGCCGGACTTGGCCTATGCGGTGGGTCAGGTGAGTAGGTATCTGGCCAACCCTGGGCCACTACACTGGCAGGCGACAAAGTGCATCCTCCGGTACTTGCAGGCAACGCGGCATGCGCGCCTGAAGTACGACGGAAAGGGGAGGTCAGACCCCTTGCGGATGGTCTGCTACACCAACGTGCACTACGCTGGCGATGTGGACAAGAGGAAGTCCACTTCTGGCTATGTTTTCTTCTTTGCAGGTGCAGCGGTCTCGTGGTGTAGCAGGAAGCAGGACTTCGTTGCCACCTCCACAGTGGAGGCGGAGTACGTCGCTCTGGCCGAGGCGGTCAAGGAAGCGGTGTGGCTCCGCAGATTGCTGGGGGAGCTGGGCGTGCCGCAGCAGGAGCCTACAGTTTTTCAATAGGACAACACCAGCTCCATCTTGCTGACCAACAATCCGACGCAGTACAGGAGGGCGAAGCACATCGACGTGCGCTACCACTACGCGCGCGACATGGTGGAGAAGGGACAGGTTGTGCTGCAGCATTGTAGCACAAAGCACATGCTCGCAGATTGCTTGACCAAGGCGCAGCTCCAAGATCGGCATGTCATCAGCCTTGCACGGCTTGGGTTGACAAGCCGTGAAGGACTTGAAGGCGCAGGAGCGGACGAGTAAAGAGTGAGCATGAGGCATCCGGCATGGAAGGTGCACGGGGGAGATTGTTTGAAAGTGCCCCTGCCATGGATGCCGTTTGCCGTTTTCCTGGTCCGACCACTAGAGAGTAGTTGGATGTCCAATTTTATTGCAGATTTGGACTTCTTGGAGTTTGCCATGCGATTTTGAGCTTTCAGTTGCTCGATTTGGTTGAGAATTTAGAGAGTTAGCCCTACCCAAAGTTCGAGTACTGCGGCGGGTGGAATCTAGTACCCGTCCGGGGTGATGGGATACTCCATCGCCAGTGGTCCTTGTTCAGCTCCAACTGGCTCCATAGACCCCATGGCCCTATAGGAAGCAACCAGGGAGGTCCCCTGGACCAGGGCGAGCCGCCCTTTGACTTGTCAATCAAAGAAAGGCGCTTCGAGCCGTCGTCGGCTCGTGTCGGGGACCACTCGCGTCGGCGGCAGCCAAAGGCGGCTCCACCAAGGGTTGCTTGGATGGGCGTAGCAGGGGCAATACTGCTTCGTTTTGGGCGTGCTTGGATGCGTTGGAAAGCTCAGATGACAAGCTATAAGAATCTGATGTAATCTCACCAAAACAACTAACCATTAATGATTCGGAGCTCTTCTCAGTTTCCGCAATCTGTATTGTGCCAGAATTCTGCTCCCTTGGTGTTGTAGCAACCCAAAGCACACACCTCCCTCGGAAATCTCTTTGCACTAAGAAGCCGTGCACACTTAGGCAGTTCAGGGCACGCCGGGAAAGCATTCCTGACATAGGATTGATTGAAGCAAGAGCCAGATCATCATTGTAGGCCAGAATGTAGGAATGTTTGTCTGGCCATGAGAGTATTCTGACATAGCCCTTTGGCTCCGAGAAGGGGTAGTTATGGAATCATTTCCTCGGAAGGGTCAGAATTGTGAGATTGTGAGAGTATTCCAACATGTCCTACTTCCGTCGTAGTTATGCCGTAGTTGCACCCTAATTGCGCCTCAGTTGGACACTAGCTACGTCCTAGTTTCGTCCTAGTTTCACCCTAGTTGCACCCTACTTGCGCCCTACTTGTGCCCTATTTGCACCCTACTTGCGTCATATTCGTGCCCTAGTTATGTCCTAGCTGCATCCTAGTTGTGCCTCAGTTAGGCACTAGCTACACCTTAGTTGCGTCATAGTTGTACCATAGTTGCGCCCAAGATGCACCATGCTTGCGCCCTAGTTGCGCCCTAGTTACACCCTACTTGCGTCTCAGTTGGAAACTAGCTACGTCCTAGTTGTACCCCAGTTGTGTCCTAGTTGCGTCCTAGTTGTATCCTCATTGTGCTCTAGTTGTGTCCTAGTTACGTCGTACTTGTGCCCTACTTGCTCCCTAGTTTCACCCTATTTGTGCCCTTGTTACGCCCTGGTTACGCCCTAGTTGCGCCCTACTTGCGCCCTAGTCGTGGACTACTTGCGCCGTGTTTGCGCCCTAGTTGCACCCTAGTTGCGCCCTAGTTGTGCCTTAGTTGCACCCTACTTGCACCCCACTTGTTCCTTATTTGATGTTTGTGCCTGATGCTTGTGCTTGATACTCATTCCTGATGCTTGTGCCTGATGCTTGTGACTGATGCTCGTGCCTGATGCTTGTTACCGATTCTTGTGCCTGATGCGTGTGCCGGATACTTGTACCTGATGCTTGTGCTTGATGCTTGTGCCTGATGCTTGTGTCTGGTGCTTGTGCCTGATGCTTATGCCTAATTCTTGTCCTTGATGCTTTTGCCTGATGCTTGTATCTGATGCTTGTGCCTGATGCTTGTTCCTTATGCTTGTGCCTGATGCTTCTGCCTGATTCTTGTGCCTCATTCTTCTGCCCACTGCTTGTGTCTGATCTTTGTGCTTGATGCTTGTGCTTGATGCTTGTGCCTGATGCTCGTGCCTGATGCTTGTGCCTGATGCTTGTGACTGGTACTTATGCCTGATGCTTGGGCTGGATACTTGCACCCTACTTGTACCCTACTTGCGCCCTACTTGCGCCCTAGCTGTACCCTACTTGTATCCTAGTTGCGCCCTAGTTGTACCCTAGTTGCGGCCTAGTTGCACCTCAGTTGGGCACTGGCTACACCCTAGTCACACCCTAGTTACTCCCTATTTGCATCCTACTTACGCCCTACTTATACCCTACTTGCACCCTAGGTGTACCCTAGT